>WEIV01000016.1:3845-17104 GCA_013390005.1 Calyptomena viridis
TAGGAGATAACACTCCACTGTTTTGACTGCTGTGAGGAAGAGGCAGAGGGGACACCAGCAGGTCAGGTGACCCAGACTGACCAAAGGGATATTCCAAAAGGTCTCATTTATTTTGCTGGCAAATAATTCACATAACTACCTTTAATCTTAAGTAACACATAACTATTTACAATAAGGAGGTATACATATATATATATATGTATAAAAAATACTTAGGTAACATAATCTGTGTCAAAATAATTACTAAAACTTCAGTGGGTCCAACTGAGAAGGAAACTAATGATACACAGATAAAGCACCTGGTTAGTGCTATTTAAAATAGCAGCCTAACAGTTGTGGCTGTTATAGATGTATCCTTTTCTATCTTGGTGCACAGTGTAAGCAGTGGTATTCATAGGCTTTAGAAGACTGAACTTCATAGTAGAGCTAGATCTTCGTGTATGGGAAGGACAATATGCTCCCTTGGAGGATGTTAATATAATATGCAGAAGTCTTTCAACAAGTCTATTTGACTTTCAAGTTCAGTAGGTAGTCATAAAACTCTGTGTTTTTTGTTAAAAAGTATATTCTTTCAGGGACACGTGAAAAGACAGTGTTCCCTGGGGTAGTTGCATCGAGTATAATGAAAGTTCGTCAAGGTCGGGGGGTCTTTGGAAGCCAGGCAAAGCTCAAGGCTTGGCTTTTGTTTGAAATCTACAGAATATGAGGCAGCACATAAATTGTTAGAATAACTACAGCTTTCACGACAATCAAATCTAACCATTCTTTTTGTTACTGTTTCTCAAGAGAACTGACCCAGAATTTAAAAGGTCATCCATAAGTATTACCTGCTGTTTTTTCTGTGAAAACATAAGGGTGGATTCCTCTTCCCCACAAAACCTAATTTAGTATAGATGCAGTCTTGTGACCACATGCTCTCTGTTCTTCCTGATCTGATTGGCTTGCCTAGAAGCTGATCTGCATTGTAGCTAATCAAGATGCTTCGCTTCACCTCCCTTTTGTCAGCATACAAAAGCTCATGTCAGGAAAGCTTTCAGAGGTAATCAATCCAGAAAAATAGATCAGCAAAAGGAAAACACAGTGAATAAATATTTCATTGCACTATGTAAGCCTGTTATTTTAAATAGCAAAACAAACAGCTTAGGCTGTTTTCTTTACATATTTTAATTATTCATTTATTTTGTATTCAGACAATTTGTATGTGTTCATATGCAAGTATCATTCCAGCATTTGGGATGAGTTGTGCAGTATTTGAAAACATATAAATTCCTTGACCCCTATCATATTTTGGTAACTGCTTCCCAGAAGGCAGTGATATGCCATATCAATGTATTAATGTACTCTCATTAGAGCATCCTTTCCCACTAATGATTATTAGGGTTTCAGTAATTTTTCCCATTTTACTGAACTTGGATGTGGCCAAGGGCTTGGCAACAGGGGTTATACAATCCTGACATCCTAAATAATATGGTAGGTGTTAGAAACAATTTTTTCCTGGTTTACACTACTGGGAATACCATTCTCAAATTGGGCATCAATGGTAAAAATGATGCCTGATATTTAACATAGATGTTTCTATGGCCTGTGGGAGATTATTGTGTGGGTCTGCAACTAAGAGGGACATTTATTTCCCAAGAATTTAAAAGCAAACTGTCACACAGTGAGTGACCTCACAGCAATGTAATCTGCATATGACAGTAGCAACTACGTGAAAGTAAAAATAGAATCAAAGTGATTATTAATGCCTGTGGAATAATGGCTTTTATCAGCTATCTGTTCAATAAGAGTAGAGTCAGATCTTCTAATTGTATAAAGACAGGAGCTCTGACTTGAGACTATCCTTTTTTTTCCTTCCTAAATGAAAACATAAGGTTCACATTCTCCTTTTCCACATTTTTATCAGATGTGTTGAACATTTTGATGATGTTCCTACATGAAAGCCACTAGGCATAAATAAATTTGCGGTGAACTACAGGCTTTCTTTTCACAAATCTTAAATAAGAGTAATTAAAATGACTAGCCATGAACGCACACAATGTACAGTTAGATCCCCCCAGGCAGCATTTGTGACTGAATAGATGCATAATTATATGTACTGTGGTCATATACTGTGACAGTTTTGACTTGTCCTACTTATAGAGCAGAACTGGAGTTATGATTCCTTACAAAGGTTGCACCAACTCTTTAAATTATAAACATTAGATTTTAATGTAAATATTCTGGTGGTTTTAAAATATATAAAACAGGGAATAGCAATATATTTTATCTCTTTTTTTTTTTTTTTTTACCTTTTGCATAAACTTTTAATGAAATGAGACTAGCTTTTTTGATTGAGTTTGATCTTTGAGCAATTATTTGTATTTAATTCCAATCAGTGGTCACATTTTTAAGATTTCTTCCCATACTCTTTCCCAACATTCTTGTGAGTTATTTTTGACTATTACTAAATGAAGGAGAAGTAGTTCTAATTTTTGTTTTCAGAAAGAGATTAACTGTCTGATGTTTCTGTTTCAATGCTTATTTCATGTCTCTCTTGATCATTTTGTGTTATAGCTATGGTAATTCCAGACAGACTAGGAGTATGTACGAACTCATTTGAATTGCAAAATTGACTGCAACTGTACAACTGTACTTTAAACAGTTGTGAACTAGAGATTGACAGGTTTTTCTGGAAGTATGTTTCCATTAGTGTTGCTTTGTTTCTATCAAAACTCTTGTAGAAACTCCTATAGAATACCCATTTGTGTGTGACAGCTGCAGTTCCTTTCTGAATATGAAAAGTCATTTAATTGTAACTGAGTTGCAATTGATGACTGAGTTACAGTTGATGACTGGCCTCAAGTGGTGTTTCCCAGGGCTCAGTACTGGGCCAGTCCTGTTTAATATCTTTATCAATGATCTGGACCAGGGGATTAAGGGCACTCTTAGTTTGCAGACAACATCAGATTGGGCAGGAATGATGTGCTGGAGGGCAGGAAGGCTCTGCACAGGGATCTGGACAGTCTGGATCAATGGGCTGAGACCGACTGCCTGAGGTTTAGCAATATAAAGTGCTGGGTCCTTCACTTTGGTCACAACAACCCCAAGCAGCGCTACAGGCTGGGGGCAGAGTGGCTGGAAAGATGCTTGTGAGCAAAGGACCTGAGGGTGCTGGTCAACAGAGGCTAAACATGAGCCAGCAGTGTGCCCAGGTGGCCAAGAAAGCCAATGACATCTTGGCCTGTATCAAAAATAGTGTTGCCAGCAGGATCAGGAAAATGATTGTCCCTCTTTGCTTGGCACTGATGAGACTGCACCTCAAGTCCTGTGTCCAGTTCTGGGCCCCTCTGTACAAGAAAGATATCGAGGTGTTGGAGCGAATCCAGAGAAGGGTGACAAGGCTGGTGAAGGGTCTCCTGGAATGATGGATAGGGTTAAAAATTAGAGGAGAAGAATTACAGGGTAAAAAGCAGCTGCTGATCCCAGGTCGCTGCTCTTTGGATAGGACATGGTCAACATGACCTAAGGATTCCCCAAACACTGATAAACACCTGCTAGGGGGAATGCAACAGAAAGGGGAGTAGCATGGAAGCACTGTGGCTTCTTCCTTCCACAAACATCCTACGGAGAGGAGAACACAGTGATGCTTTGAAGTTCAAAGACTGTACTGTATCTGTCCACCAATATAGATGCCAAGGGCAACTAAGCAATTAAGCACTTATGACTAGAGTCGCTAAAACTCCACATGAGATGCAAAGAAGTAGTATAAAAGTAAGTTGGAAGTACGGGGACTTGGGAGGAATATTCCACTGAAACTGCTGGGACAATCAACGGGCTGAACTTGTCTTCCCCTCCATAGGGACACCCATTGAGTAAGAACTGTATTCTACACACATTAAATGCTGCTTTAGGGTTAGATCCTGTGCTTGTTTTATAAGTGTGTTAGTATATTGCTTTGTATTAGAACTTGTGTTTGTGCTTGCTTTGTGATGTTGGTAGATTGTTTTACAGATATTTTTGCAGCTAGACACTATCACCAATGACTTACAAACCTCATTAACCTGTCATGATTTGTATTAATAATGAGTGTGTTTTCCATACACTGTTAGAGTTATTCCTTATAAGGGAATAACTCCGCAAAAGAGCAGTCGAACATATCCTCCAATTTTGTGAATCTGTTCGGTGAAGGTGCTCCCCCTTAAGGGACACTGACAGACTGATCGAACATTAAAGGGTTTCAATTTTTCCAGAGGCACTGACAGACAAATAAATTACTAAGGATTGAGAGAGTCTCCCCTCTCAAAGGATCAGACAACCCCCCCTTTCACGTGATAAATCTGGAGCACAAGTCCTGTGAGGAGCAGCTGAGAGACCTGCAGGTGTTTAGCCTGGAGAAAAGGAGGCACGGGAACAACCTTACTGCCTCTATTGGCATTCACAAGTAGTGAGGATAGATTGTTGATGATAGATGCTCATGAGGAGTTTGGTGACCTTACAATATTGTGAATAGTACTGTATGCTTGTGAGTATTCAGTGAGTGTTTTAGGGTCTGCACCTGTATTCCACTGCCATAACTCATGGCATCATTATCAAGAATACTTGACAGTTATGTTTAGTTAGGGAGAAATGAAGAGCACTTGAAGGCCAAGGATTTTGTCTGTGGAGCTTTTGGGAAAACAGCCTGACTGGAGCTTTGCATGACTTCTGCAAGGACAATGGCGAGACTGTTTATACATAGTTGGACATCAGACACTTTTAGTGAACAGAGTAGATTACACTTAGCCTCCATGAGGTGGAACTGAGAGCTTAAGGATCACAAAGCCCCTATTCCTTCACCCTTGACTACCTGTTAGTTCCCCAACAATTTTATGCTGTGTCTGAGGGCTTTGATCTATGCTGATGTGGACCTTGTATGTTGTTTCAGGGATACACGTGCAATATGGTTTGCACCATTCTTGCGATGATGTGAAACTGGGGAGAGTGGCTGATACACCTGAAGGCTGTGCTGCCATTCAGCAGGACCTTGATAAACTGGAGAGTTGGGGAGAAAGAAACCTAATGAGGTTCAACAGAGGCCAAGGGTAGGGTCCTGCACCTGGGGAGGAATAACCCTGAGTACCAGTACAGGTTGAAGGCTGAGCTATTAGAGAGCAGTGCTACTGAGAATGACCTGGGAGTCTTGGTGGATGACAAGTTGTCCATGAACAACCAATGTGCTCTTCTGGCCAGCAGGGCCAATGGTGTCCTCAGGTGTGTCAGGAAGAGAGTTGCCAGCAGGTCAAGGCGGGGGTGACCCTTCCCCTCTACTCAGCCCTTGTGAGGCCACATCTGGAGTATTGTGTTCAATTCTGATCGACACAGTTCAAGACAAGTAGCTACTGGGGAGGGTCCAGTGGAGGGCTGCAAAGATGATTGGAGTCTGGAGCATCTCTCTCATGAGGAGAGACTGTGGGAGATGGGCCTGTATAATCTTGAGAAGAGTAGACTGAGGGGATTTCATCAATACATACAAATATCTCAAAGGTGGGTGCCAAGAGGATGCTGCCAGACACTTTTAAGTGGTGCCAAATGACAGGATGAGAAGCAATGGCCATAAACTAAAGCATAAGAAGTTTCACCTCAACATGAGGAAGAACTTCCTCACATTGAGGTTGGCAGAGCACTGTAACGGTCTGCATGAGGAGGTCAGGGAGCCTCCCTCTCTGGAGACATTTAAAATCCACCTGAACATGTTCTTGTGTAACCTGTTTTGGGTGACCCTGCCATATGGAATAGATGATCTCCAGAGGTCTCTTCCAGCCCTAATGATTTTGTGATTCTTGGAAAGCACTCAGAACATCAATGTAAACAATGTATTTGTCCACTGGACTTACTCATTCTGATCTTATCATATAAATAGTTGAAGTTTCTATCCTCTGCTGTTCTCATACTCCCCCTCTTACTTCCAGTGCTATCCCAGTGCATTGGCTATATAGAAAGGCTTTGATTAAAGCAGCTAAGATATGCCATATAAGCTATCTCTTGTCCTGAAGGTAAATTTACACATTATTCCCACTTGAAAAAAAAATTGTCTCTGGGAATCACTCCCTCTTCTGGACCTTATGTTCTAGGGCTTGACAGGCTTTAGATTATAGTATAACTTCTATCTATTCTGCCACTTAATTTTAAATCACTTAACCAGGAAGAGTTAAAGAACATGAAGGAGTCTTATTGTCAGAGGATTTTCAAAATGATGTAAGATGATCATGGGCTTCAGTGATTTGCACTAATTAGAACCTTTATGTGGGTAAACAATAAAATGAAAATGTTTCTGAACTCCCAATTATTTATACAGAGAAGAAACTGCATTCTGTTTTCTCTTAGAATATGTCTAGCCTTAGCATGACAAATGATCCTGCTCAAAAGTTTTTTATGACACTGTCTGATCCAGTTAGAATCTCTTCAGAGAATATTAATACATTTATCCTCTAGCAATACTGAGGGGGAAAAAAAAGGATGTAGAAACCTCAACCAGAAATTAATATCCATGGTTAAATGATGGGATTTGTTCTGGTAACCAAAAGACACGTATCCTTTCAAAATTCTCTACTTAGTGACCATGGGACATGAGAAGGCCCTAACTCACAGGAACTCAAATTCTGTCAGGTAAAAAAAGTGAACTGTCCCCAGCAGTGAGGAGGTGTTGACTTTTTCATTCAGTAGCTGAGGTGTGATGATCAATTTTAATCTTAGATAAGGTATTGTCTGAACAAGGACTTTATTCTGTTTATCATTTTTGTCAGGCCACATTTGAGATCATGTCTCCAAATTCATGAGGATTTAATTGCCTAGTGTACTTAAGTGTTTTCAAAACTTTGGTTAATGGCTCTCTGCATCTTAAAATATCCTAAATACCTTTGCAGTGTTGTCTAAAGAAGCGTATCTTGTTCTAGATGAAGCTGAGGGCAGAACTGGAAATGGATCCAAGACCATTCGAGGCCCAGTCCAGCACATCTGCACAAATCATTCTTCCTCCTGAAATTTACTTCAACTGTGCCAGAATTCTGTGCTCAATTCATTAATTTTTAAAAACAGGTACTATATACCTTAGAGTGAATTTAAGATTTAATATCTTATCATTTATTGATTGAGATCTTCATTAAAAACATTGGATTGCCCTGAGTGTGCCCTTAAACTTACTTGAAACCAATATGTTTTAATGACTTGGCATAGTTGCTCCTGTTTTCTCCAGTGAGAAAGCAATTTCATATTCAGGTCTACAGTATTATTCAAACAGCTCTGCACTCCACTAACAACATATGTAAACAAAACAGTACAGGAGAGACCATTTCTTCATTCAAGACAGTCTAGTGACATCAGTAATAATTTTCAACAAATGCACATTCTAAGGCAGATCAGATGTCCACAGACGGCATCTAAGGTGGTTTTTTTTAAAATCTTATTACATCCTGTTTTTACAAATGGTGCAAAGTGTTTCACCTCCCATTTTCATGTTTTCAGGGTTAGAGTGCCTCTGATAGTCTTTTCAATATTTTATATCTCCTAAAAAGAATCTAAGTATATGAAAGAGTAGTTTACATTACTATAGTTTTCTCATGAAAAGCCTTCTGTTTTGAGAAAATTAGACATAATCAGGTATTGACTGTAGACAAGCCATGATAATTGTTTCTGAAACTGTAGTAAGCATTTCAGAGTCATTCATTGTGATAGTAGCAATCTGAAAGGCAGATATGAAATGAAGAACTTCTGTTGTCAGGGTCAGGTGATAGCCCAGATTCTATTTTTATTAATTAGTCAGTCTGAATGCCTAAAGCAAGAATGAAAACATTGTGTCCCTGCAGAACTAAAAATTCCAGACTGAGCTCTCAGGGCAATGTTTCAGTCCTGTTGCTCCAGGGATAGAGAGAGTATTATAGTTGGGATCTCTCTGGTTCTTAAGAGAAAACATGGTAATTCCACAGTATTGGAATTACCTTCTTAACAAGTGTTAATAAATGCCTTAAAGAGATTCATATAACTGTGGAAGGAATCATGTAAATTTCTGCACAACAGGACATTAAAAGATATCTGAGATTGGGACAAAATTCTCATTTAAAAAAAGACAAACATTGCAAAGGCATCAAATATGGTAAATTTGAGTAGGTTTGTAATCAAAACTACAGATTAATAAAGAGGAAACATCCAATTATTTGATATCACATGCATTTTTAGTACAGATATTTTAGTAAGTATAAGTAAGTTATATTTTATACTAAGTTGTATATTTGGAAGTCTGAAGGAGCAGTACTGTGGGAGAGAATTCACTTTAATAGACTAAGTTGTGTGTGGAGGATTTCCTTCAGCATTAAAAGAAATTGTTATTTCACTGTTAATCTCACACAGAATTGGATTTGTCATACATGGCCAGTCATTCCCTACTCTAATTCCTGGATGCTTCTGTGTCACAGGAGGTTACTGCCTGACCATTGCAGAGTTTGTGGCTATTAGGACCATGTGAAGGTTTTTTTCAACCTTGACAATAGATGCTGGGCTTGCTAACACTTCCTTTTTTTTTTTTTTTTTGTTTTGTTTTCCCTAGATCCTTGCCTGATTGAGAGGGTGGTTTTATCACATAAGATTTTGTGGCTAAGTGGAATTGGGAAATTCACTTGTGGAGAATGTGAACAACTGATCCTTGTTTCATTGAAAACTCTCTCTTACATTTCTTTTGTGGTGTGGCTGAACAATAATACTGGTTTGAAATTGTGTGGGTTTTTAAATGAACATTTCCTTTCTCCCCTTTCCTGTTTTCAAATACATTCAAAACCTGAAACCAAGAAAAACCTGGATATTTTTAGAGCCTAATTTTTTAATCAAGAGTAGGATGTTCTGCATTTCCAGTGCACCTTAAGGAATTGCAGAAGCGTAGAGGACATAGTGCTGAATTAAAGTGTCAGCTCTATTGTCTTCTGATCAATAAGATCTGTTAAAGAATCCAGAGAGACTGACAAAAGAAGTAAGTAATTTAGAGAACAACATTGCAAATGTAGCAATCATGATGCTTTAAGTGCAAAGCCTGTGAGTAGAGGTACAGTAAAAGAAATGTAGGCAAACACAGCCCAAAAAGAAATAAAACTATAAACAAAAGTAGTTTTCTATTGACTGTGCCATATGGCATACAAATTAGCAATAAATTATTTTTTTCCAGGAGTACTAAGCATGATATGAAATAGAAAGTAATACTGAATGGTTTGATAGATGAGAAATACATGTTTAATAAGACAAAGGATAGTAATGAAGGGTAACATATTACACAGCTGTTTTAGTAGCCTGTCACTGATCAGATATACTAAGGCCATAGCATGTATTTGCTGGTGAATATCTTTTTCTTTTTTAGAGAAGACAATATAGTTGGACGACTCCTGACTAAACTTGTCAGTACTTAACTGTAAGCCTTTTCTATATATCAGTAACAAAACTCTCTGTCCTTGAGCTTTCTGTATACTTTTCATTTAATATATTTGCTGGAGAAAGGGGTTGGAGGGAGTGACAGGGGAGAACAGAAGTGGAAGGGAAGGATAACAGAAAAGGAGATGGTATATTTAACAGATATTGAGAAAATACTGAGAAAATTTTCTGTTTCTTCCACTAAATTTAAGCATGACTTTAGTTAAGTAAGTTTTGGGCTTCAATATGCTGGAGTCTGTATCTTCAGGATTATTTGTCTCTAGGTACAAGAAGTACAGAAGAGATGTAAATATGTTAAAGTTCTTATTTGCAAGTGGTTAAAACTAAGTCTTATTAATGACTGCCCTTGTAGATTGAAACAAGTCTCTTTTGGATTCTGATCCAGGAAGGTCCTGAATTTCATTGCTGTCTTCAAGCAAGAGTTGGGTTCAATGGCTCCGTGTTCAAAATTAGAGGTATGCCCAAATGAATGGCTGAATGACAGCCCCACTAAGGGTAGTAGCCTATTTAGAAGTGCTTCAGAGTTTCAGTATTTAGTTTCAGTATTCAATATTTAGTGAG
Source organism: Calyptomena viridis (assembly GCA_013390005.1). Lineage (NCBI taxonomy): Eukaryota > Metazoa > Chordata > Aves > Passeriformes > Eurylaimidae > Calyptomena > Calyptomena viridis. The sequence continues at coordinate 13,833 of WEIV01000016.1, forward strand.
GGGTTTTTTTTTAATAGTTACATCCTTTACAATTAAAGCATTTTGTTCTGTCTTGCATGTAAAAAACTACAATAAAACAAAAAACCCCCTGCTACTATGCAAATACACTTCATGATTCATATCTGCAACAATACCAGCAAGGAAAAAAAGAACAAAAATGAGATATATTAGACAAGATTTTAAAAGCTTTGTCAGTGAGGAAGAACTGAAAATCCTGCACTTGATACCTAATGATAGAATAGTGACTCAAGTGTTGGAGTTACTTTTGCAGTATATTTGTGATACTGTTATTAGAAAAATATGGCTGTTCTTCTTCCCAGGATCTGCATTACAATGGTGGTTTTCCGTTATACATATGGGACTGTTCTGAATTTTAAAGAGACCTGGATTTGGCTGAGGATGAATAAGCAGCTGTAGCAAATACTCTGCTTGTGACTTCTACCGGAGGTCACAGCAAAAGAGAATATCTGATCAATCACCCTGTCCCAGACCAGCCACAGGAAATCATTGCTTCTGGTCTGTGTGGGCTTGACAGATGTCTATCTGATCATTGTGCACTACTGTTCAAACCTCTCTGAAATTTTCAAGATAGAAAGCTAGGAAGCAAAATAAAATGTTTGTCAAAGTGACACTGTTTTGTAAGATATGGAATAGAAAATGACATGAGACAAGAGCCCTCAAGATGCTTTTTTTTTTTAAATTTGACTTTTCCACTTATTAATATTTCAACCCATTACCTGCAAACCAACAGAATGAGACACTACTTGATGTTGGCTACACAGAACAAACTTGGAAAGAAAACATAGCAGCAAAGATCCTTATCTGACTTTACAGGACACAAACCTAATTTTTAAAGAACTGGCTCTGTAGTCTATCTACATCATGACAAATGATTGAAATGGATCAGATGCTGGTTTCGGATACCTGTTTCCAAACTCTAATAAATTGTGTTGCTACTGTTCAGAACCTTTATGTAACAAAACTTAATTATATTCTAGGTAGAAGACTGGTCTTGACATGCAGGATAGTTCTGACTTTCATGATAACAATAACTGTGGTGTCAGAGTCACATTATGCAACAGTCCTCATGACCTTAAAGCCCCTAGGTTTGCTGTTGTGACACATCACATGATAACATCCCAAGAGCCCTTTACAATGGTAGGTGCAAATCTACATTTTGCATCCTAGAAAACTCAGTACACAGGAGACCTAAGAAAATGTCTTAGTGTTGTCACTTGACAGTGGGAAAACTGAAATACTTTTTTTCCTACATTAAAGAGCTTATAGTTTCTACTCAAAATACAAACACCTGTTAATGACTGTCAAGGAACTACTATAACTCAAAGCTTAAATTTCCCTAACTTGAAAGAAAATGACACAAGTCATCGCACCCACAGAAGCTGGCAAGATGATTATTTGTGTGTTTACTCTTGCCCTTATTCCTTATGGCATTTATTTAGCCAAATTCATAAAGAAAAAATTTGATTCAGGATACATTTCTTTTAAATGTCAAGGAACAACTATGAATTCACATGTATTTATAGTAGTGTTTCTGTACTGTTGGCCAGTGGGCTTAAAATGAATGAGACAGAAAGAAATAACTCCATGAGAGAGAAAGAAATAACGCCATTTTTTCTTTTTGCAGTCTCCATTGTAAATCTTTTGCAGAGGAAAACAGATGAGTAGTTTCAATCTAGATAGTAAGGAATATTTTTAAAAAATATATTACTCTTGATTTTAGTAGGCCTAACAGACATGGATAATTTTTTCCTTAATGTATATTCTTGGAGACATTCGATCCCGTCTTTCACACTCTCACCTCTTAGATACCACTTGTAACAGATTGGAGATAGATTAAGAATGTGAATGAATTCTTGTTTGCCCTACAGATTTTTACTTTTTTTTTTTTTTTTTAATATATTATACTTCCCCTTTCATCCCTTTTCTACTTGCACTGAATGTTGGTTTGTAAAGAACCTTCCTAGCATGCTTGAGCCATTCTGCATAATGATTGAATTTATTATGTGGGATATAATTTTAAGAGTCCTAAGTAATGCTTACTTGGTAAGATGCTTAGAGGTCTGGGACAAGAATAGGGCCTGGGCTGTTCAAAGCAAACAGTGAGAACTCAGACCCAGCACACTTTGCAGTCTGAACTTAGATAAATGCTGAAAAAGCAACAAAAAGAAACAGGTATTAAAGACTATTGGCTTTCCTGGCTGAGTAGCAAACCTGCCCAATAGAGGCAAAGTATTGTTAATATAGTGAAGCCTTCTGAAAAAAAATATTACTATGGCAAATCTGGAGTTCTGGTGACCCCTTCATTAACAAGGTATTTGATACCTTTGTTTAAAATTGTAAACACCACAGAATCTACATAGCTGTGGCTGTACATTTTATATTCTGAAAAAAAAATTTGCACACTACCATACAATGGTAACATGGCAATGAAAATTTTTATTTCCAGATGTTCAGGCATTGAAATATTTTTCCAAATCACATTCAAACACCTGTGTAGTATAATTACATGAGAATAATATAGGAGAAGAGCCAAATTCAGAGATTGAGATGGTAATTTAATGGCAAAAATCCATTTGAAATGGGATTACTATTCCATGACTTTATTAGACTACAATTACTGAAAGAGGACACCTTGTGGCAGTCAGTGGTTGAGTAAACGCACATGCCTGTAAAAAGTTTATGTAGCTGCTTCTTTGTAATAACAGTAATAACAGAGTACCTTGGGAAACAGCCCTTAAAAACAAAGTGTTCCAGGAAGGATGGACATACTTCAAGCAAGAAATCTTGAAGGTGCAGGAGCAGGCTGTCCCAATGTGTTGAAAGGTGAGGTGGAGGGGAAGACAGCCGGTGTGGCTGGACAGGAACTTAGGGAAAAAAAGAGAGCATATTACCTTTGGAAAAAAAGGCATGCAACTCATGAAGTGTTTAAGAGTGTTGTTAGGTCATGTAGAAAGAAAATTGGAGAGGCAGAAGCACAATTTGAACTTAATCTGGCCACTTCCATTAAGGATAACAAAAAATGTTTTTCTAAATACATTAATAGCAAAAGAAGGGGCAAGGAAAACCTCGATTTTTTGTTGGACACATGGGGGAACATAGTTACCAAAGACAAGGAAAAGGCTGAGGTACTTAACACCTTCTTTACCTCAGTTTTCAACAAAAAGACAGGTTGTCCTCAGGACAGCTGGTCTCCTGAGCTGGTGGACAAGGATGGAGTGCTAAATAGTTTCCCTGAAATCCAGGAGGAAGCA
>WEIV01000017.1:285-61749 GCA_013390005.1 Calyptomena viridis
GTAAGAAAAGAAGACAGTACAGCAGAGCCTTTTGAAACACTAGGCTTCACTGGGATGGACACACTAAATTATAATACCTTAAAACACAAGAGCCTTCCATTGTCACTGCTGTGATCTGCCAGTGATTAGTTCACTTTTTCTGAATTGACAAGCTGTCATAAATTAATCTCAAATACTCTATTCAACAGCACACACAGAATTTACGAGGTGCATATGTTTAGACTTGCAAGGATAGTAAAGTGCCATTCAGGTACTCAACTACTGTTAGAAATTCCTCCTGGAGTGTAGGAACTTAACAAGAGAGTTGGTTTCCTTCTTTCTTTGAGCTACAGAATACCTCATACTGACTGAATGCACGTTCTATGCATGTTGTAGCTTTACTTCTGTTGCTCTTTTTACAGTGAATATCAGGAATTGCTTCAAGGAATATCAACATACATGTACATCTACACCTTGACTTTGGCTGGTTTTCAGCTAGAAAATTGGCTTGGAAAAATAGCAGCAAGCCAACATAAAAGCTCCCATTTAATGAGAGCCAAGACTAAAAGGACACTAAAAGAAACACCACCTCCCTACGCTTAACAACAAAAGCTATTTTTTTAAATGCTTCTATTTTCAGCAGCCTTTCAAGACTGACAGTAGGGAAAGAGAATTTCTTTCATGAGAATAACTGATACAACAGGGAAAAAAATATCAGAAAAGAATGAAAATGGATCCAAGAATGGCTTGTTGTTAGTAAGTTGGTTACAGCCTTTCCATGTTGTTTCAGCACCTTTTTCATGGTTCAGAATCACTTCTAGGACAAGGCTTACCACAGTAGTCTTTCTCCATTTGCATCATATAAGTAAAATGTACTGAGTGAACTTTGCTTCCAACTACATTAGACTCAACATGGTGTTGACAAATGATGGTATTTTACATGAAACAGAATATTTTGGAGCTCTCTTCCAAAGCTCCTGTTGAGACCACAATCCAAGAAGAAATCTGCCATTTATGTAACTATATGTCGTGATGGCATCTCTAACTTAGCAGTGAGCAAATTAAATCACCTCAGAATGCTACAAAAGACAGACAACTAAGTGCCCTTCATATGCTACAAAGCAAAGCAAATGATGTGTTCCCTTTGATACAGGAAAACATTGTTACAGCATTATGTATCATTAAATAGAGGAAACTGTCACGTGAAGTTCTTGTGGTGGTGGCTTTTTTTCCAGAGTGTGCTGTTCATATCATCATACACACAATCATACACACATTGGAAATAGAAGTTTATTACCTGTTTGTGTATCCTATATTAGCAAGTGCAGTGAAGTTCTACCTCAATTTTTCAGCAACCACCAAACACAGAAGCCATCACAAGACTCTCCAAGCTACTTCTGTCTCCCTAATCAGCAAAAAAAGCCCCTGTATGTATGTGCCACCCACTAAACTACACATACCTATGTTTATCAATAAACTCAGATGCAAAGTGGCTTGTTTAAGCTTTTATTTTTATACAAGCATCCTTTGTATTCAACTTGGTCTTTGCACTGTAGTTTCTTATGAGTAAAATAATCTGTGCAATATGGATATAAATATTAGCATGTGAAAACTGTTTAGTGGTTGATCTAGTGAGAACCTTTTTCCTGCTCCTTTAGATTGGTTCCCAATTTTGCTGGTAGTTACTATAGCTGAAAAACATTATTTGCAAGTAAAGTAATGAAAAAAAGTCATGATTTTTATTAACTTGACCAATACAAGCTGCTCTCACTGGGCTGCAATTAAACAGTATCACCACTGAGCCAACTTAATTAACTGTGGTAAGCAGAAATGTGAACTGTTACTGCTTCTGATCTGTGATTGCAGCTCCTTTCAACAGCACATCACAAAGCCTGCAAGTTTTAGCTTCTACGACTGCCTGCTTCTTTACATAAATCCAATTAATACATAGACTGTGCCCCATCACTATATTAATTGTTGCCCGAGCAATGTCAGGATTTTCCATATATTGTGTTTCTTAGGAGCCCACAAATGCCCAGAGCCTGTAAAATGCCCCAAACACCTTTACCTGGTAAAGGCAGACTATGCACAGAGTACTTCCTCTAGACTTTTGGGGAAGGTCACTGCTGAGTGAGCTCAGATCCCCCAATTCCATTCAGCCATGAAAATCCATATTGATTTTCACCAACCAGGGAGCCAGAGGCAGCTTGGAGAGTCCTGACATTTTAGATCATTCTCATAAATACTCCTACCATATATTGCATTCCAGACACTGGATGTTGGGAAAGCATTTCTTGAGGAAAAGTACACCTAGATCACAGATTCCAATGTCTACAGGATAAAGCTATGCCTTAGGACATTTGTACACCATACAGTAATAATTAGTCACACATACTTAGTTGTGTTACTTTTAAGCAAGTAAACCTGTTCATTGACTAAAACTTTTCAGAGCAATACTTTCCTTGAAATAAATTCACAGTATTACCTCACACCGACTTGGCAAATTTACTAAATCATGACACAGATGTTTATTTTCATAGTGAAAAAAAAGCCCAGAAATTGGGGGGCAGAAATCTCACACAGAACCCGTGGTCTTGCACAAAAGAGTTCAATTAAATATTTAAATTGGTGCCAAGTAAATATAAGCCTACTTGTTTCCCTCAATATGTTATTTTCCTTTTAAAACTTTAAAAAGGAAAAGCATATACATGCTCACATATACTAAAAAAGATTGACTAAACCAGAAGTACTGCCTAGCAATAGACGACAGATTAGTTAACACAGCCATATTTCAATTTGGTGAAAACCAATTAAGAAAAACTCATTTACAAAATGTTTGCTCTTCATACATAAATAGGAATTTAATGTCAACTGTATTATATACAGAACACTCAGACTACATTTTGTCACAATTTTTCAAGTTTCAATTTTGAGACTGAAGGGACAGTTACTGGAAATTAATATAAAATGGACTCAAATAATAAAACACAAGAACAGAGTCAGAATTCAAACATATCCTTCATTGAGTAAACAGCCTTTAAACCTATTACCATTTATAAACTCATCAAATTGTTACAGACAGTGCTTTAAGAGAGAAAGACCTGATAAGAAAAGCTTCTAAACCCAAGACATTTCTAACTGATGCTCTAATCCTGCCCATTTCCAGCAGTAACACTTTGGAACTTCTCAGCTCCATGATTCAGTTTTTCCTTGCATAAAAAATTCAGAATAGCCACAGTGAGCCAACTTCAAGTCTGTGTGGGCCAGAGGTAAAATTAGCACCAAAATGAAGGACATCTCTCACAATGAATGACAATTGAAAGTTTGCCCTGCAGTGATTTGGATTTCTAAGCTGTTTCCAGGGGTTAGAGCTTATCTTTTCTAGCTATATGCATGTATGTAGGGATTTGACATGGGCTATATTTATTTTGTGGGATCCTGACCCTGAAAGTGTTTGCTTATAGCATTCAGTTATGTTCATAAGTGTTACATGTGTACACTGAGCAAAGAGCAAACACCAGCAATAGCAAGACATGTACTTGCTGATTTTTCTCCAGGAATGATGGAAGTTCAGGTATATCCCTAACCAAATGTGACCACAGAAGGGAATTTAATAAAGGTACACTATGTTATACAGGTATTTTTATATCTTATTAAAAAACCCACAAACATAGTCAACAAATCACCACAAAAATACTCCTTCCACTATGAAATATTCAGAAGTCATACATATTGTATTTGGTGAATATTGCAGTCTGAATAGATCCATGTCTACATTTCAGATGACTGACCTTCTAGGCATTAATGCCTATTACATATAGACATTAAAATAACAGAATGACACGTGTGTGCAAGGAGAGGCATATCTGTGCTGATATGAATGCTTTTTAGAACTCTAATGCTCAAGGATAAAAAGGCACCAACAATGCCAAAGAGATCCCCCCAGGGTATGAAAAGGGATCAAACAGTAATTGGACTCCCATAATTTTTGTTATTATGGATGAAAGCAGAGTGAAGAACCTTATTACATTTTCTGCATTTTTTGGAGGTGCTAAAAGTTCCCCACTATGTTACATATTGGGTCAGTAAGAAAAAGGAGCAAGGAGGGGAAGTAGCCCTGTAAGGTCATCTTTACATAAAAGAGGTCAATAAAGAATATGAGTGAAATGAAAATAAAAAAGCTTGCTTATATAATTATTATGCAACAATCTCCTGTTTCTAAAAATGACTACTTCAGGTAAGTCTATTTCTTGATAATTAAGGGGCCTTACTGTAACTCCTGTCTCTCATTAGTGTATGTATTTAAGTTTGTCTTAAAATAACTCATCATTTCACCATTCAAAAATCAACAAGATTCTGAGCCTGCTTTCCTTAATCTAGCAAGCTCTGAAACACTCTTCTGTAAAGGGTGGATCCTTCAAAGGCATAAACTGGACACTGAACCCCAGAAAACCCCCAGGAATCCACGTGCTTTTAGCATGGCTTAATGATGACACCCCATCAGTTTGACATCCAGGATGTTGCTTGTTTCCATAAGGTTTTGTTAAACTAAGTGCTAAACATGAAATCACTATGAATGTATCAAGCATTCATGAAGGTATTTTCCAATTATTAATTAATTTAAATCCAAGTTTAAGGGCGCTGGTAGCCTGACAAGTTGTCTTCCACAAAACCTGAGATACTTTTTTCAAATGGCTTTGAAAGGTTGACATGAGTCTTATCCCAAATGTATCAAAGCAATTTACACATGAAAGTGTGCAACTGCAACAAAGAGAACTTCAAAAACTAGGGTGGAATGAAATACAAATCTTTCATTTCTAATTGCAGAACTCATTTCTTTAAATTAGCTTTCCCTAAATAATCCCTTCTCTGAAACACAAATAACAAGCCTGCTGAACTCTACAGACAAAGTTGCTACAAGCTTTTTTTTTTTCCCTGACTAATATCTGGAAGAATGAGAGACTGTACCCATTACTAGTTTTAATTATTTGAGGGATACTTATAGATCAGAGCAGAGCTAGTTATATAACCCCAAGACAGTCAGAAGTCCATTAAAAGTGTGTATTGTTAACTGCAACCTTATTTATAAGGAACTTGAAACTATGGTTTTGTGACTCAAATCCCTTTTTTCCTCTCCACATTCTAAGTAGCCAGGCAATTAGGTTAATAGCCAAGCTCCCTGGGGATAAGAACATCAGGAACTACCTATGTTCCTGTTGTACAGTTTTACTGTGTTTGAGATACATTTGGTAATGAGAAAAATACCAGAGGCATGTGATTACTTCTGTAATTTAACTTGCATTTTTCTAAGTCTCCTAATAAGTAGATTAATTTAGATCTCATAAAAGAGATAAGAGATGTGCCACCGAGTCTAAAAATCAAAGACCATAAAAGCCTTTTAATACAAAATTTTATCAGATGTGTTCAATATCAGCATATTCAAACTGAGTCATATCATTCTTACTCATGTTTCCTTTTTGGCCACTTTGCATCATTAGATGCAATAATACAGAGAATGAGTCAGCACAAAGTGACTGCGTTTTACCAGATGTTGTGTGACACTTGCCCTAAACCCACACATTAACACAGATTGCAGCAGAACATAAAAACTAATACAAACAAACAAAAAAATCCCAACCCTAAATTAAAAACATGTGCCTTCAACAAGAAATGAATCACACCAACACTAATTAGTAACAGCACTTTATGAAAGACTAAGAACACTTCCAACCATGTCTAGCAGAAGCAAATCCCACAATTTATAAAAGTCTGGAAGATAATTTTTAACCTCTGTGTGTGGCTACGGAGAAATCCAAGCAAGAGTGAAAGTTTGGTGACTCAGAGCAAGGCAAGACCAGGAAACTGTAAAATGAAGTACAAGCAGTGGTTGTTGAGCAGTTCTCAACTCTCAGGTTATCAGAGCTGGTTTACAGAAGTCAGACTGTCACCATACAAAGTATTGATTTTATAAATACTCTATTATGAAAGCAGTAGCAATCATAGTTGAACAACCTCCTCATAAAAGGGCTGCAGCACATGAACCAAATTTCTCACTACTTACTTTCCAGCTGAATGCATTGTTTTGTAGCTTAAGGCTCCCAAACCACCTGCTCTACACAGTGTCCTGACACCAAACCTGGTGTCTTCCCATATCCTGGCAGTGAACCCCACAGTGTCACCACACAACACAAACCCCACAGTTTGTAGGAGCAAGGAAGTCCAAATTTAGCATGGCTGCCTAAAAAGGTTCCCCAATTGTTTCCAAATTAATCTCTAGAAAGAGGAATGGAACTGAACATAAACAGAAGGCATCGGACAGCAGCACCTTGTATGCGTTCATTTAATTATTATAATTATTTGTTATTTTTGTTACTATAAACACTATCCTTTCACCACTGAAACCAAGAATACAATTTGCAGGTAACAGAGTGTTCCTTTGAGCCCACAATGAGAACACCATGTAGCAAGGGTTCAGCTATTACTTTCAAATTCATTTTAGGTCTGTGAAATACAGTTAATTCATTAAAATGCAATTATGCAATGCAAATTCAGAGAGAGTAAAATGTCTTCCTTTTAGTTCATTTCCATGTTAAATTAAAGATCTTAACCTCTCTATTATGCATATCTTTATCACATAAAAAAATAGGAATACTAAGTTTTAAAAAACTGCTAAAAAACATTAGACATTGAAAGATTTCTTTCTGCTGGTTTAAACACAACTCTTTACCTTTTATTTGAATTCATAATAGTTCTGGAAACTTCTCATCTAAGTCCTTCTATGTTCCTAAAAATGCTGCTGTTGGGGCAGTTGGGTGCAGAGGGGGAAGTTTAAATGTGTTTGTTGGGAAAACATATACTTATAAGTTACCATTGGGTAACAATACGGGTGCTTATGTTTTTCATATATAACATCTGTACATATAGGCAAGTCCAACACATCTAACCCATCAATCATGGTCACATCTTACACCTCAGAAACTGCCCATCAGTGCCAGGGCTCAGCAAACCAGCAGTGGTCACACAGAGCCAACTTCTCCTATATATTCACACACAACCAGGAGAGGAATATGGATCAGGCGGCACATAATTAACTCCTTGTTGGAGAAATGCCTTGGTTACAGTCTGTTCCACAGCACTGCTCACAGACTAAGGACCCCAATCCCCCTGAAACCCAACACTCACCCCACACTCCAATGGTGTGTTTGCATCCGGTGCTGCAGGGGCTTCATATTCCCACAGGAACAGCAGGTCCTGCAACAAAAGTCATCCTGAAAAACGTGCAAGTTGAGAGCTCTGCACACTCACGGGCTGCACTCCACACAGGGGAAGTTTGTGCATCAAACAGTACCAGCCCCATCTCCACCAATATATCAAGGACTCCCCTCATGCAAAGCAGCTGGGAAAGGCACTAAAGCCTTAATGACCAGCTCCTGGGAGGGGGGCCACAATTAACAACTCCTTTACAGCTGTATCCAATAACTTTTTGGCACGGAGACAGGACTTTTAACAATGCCAACCATATGTTCCACCTAACTACTCCAGTTCTTACCTATCGATGTGTATTAGTAGTATTAAGAATAAGACAAATTTTCTTTCCAGTGCAAGTGTAACATCAAATGGTATTTGATAGTAGTTCACTATTGCTGAATACTCACTATTGACTACTTGGTTCAATTTCATTACCAAACACTGAATAAGATTATAATTTTTAAAGTATGGTGGATGTTCCAGAATCTTTCTGCTACATAGTTGACTCCAAACAGGCAATCACACACAATAATCTCACAAATATTGTTTCAAATATTAGTTCAAACCAAATACTTGTGGGGGAAAAAAACAAACAACATAACAAAAACAACAAGCAAACAAAACAAAAAACAAACCCAAAACCCTCACGAAATATTTTTAATTTTTTTTTTTTGCTACGTTTTCTACTCTCAGGTAGGTGCATAATCTGTCACTATCAGTATGATCTGAAATCATTAATTATAGTGAAAATGTTATTCAAACTCGCTAAAAAGAATTCAACCCAAATATAAAAACAGACATTTCCATGACAATTTCAGCCAAATTTTGCTGGTTTAGCTCACTCAAAAACCAGGAGTAGTTCCAAAAAATATGCAAGTACTTATTTGGACCTTCATTTAAGTGGGTAAGAAATGCAGAGAAGTCTATGAATTTATCTCTGTTTAATCAGGTGTGAGTGTGACCCTTGTGCTTCTGGTTTTGCCTGTGCTTCAGAACTAGGCAGTGGCAGCTATTTTGAACAGGACACTAAATCTAAATGCTCATAATAATGTTAACTAAACAGCTTTGCTTGAAATACTGAAGAGTATGTGGTGAGCATGAGGCTGTAACTTGCATTGTGCAGAACAAGGCAGTGTTTTGTAATCCAGGTAAATGTTCAAAGAATATGCAGTGAATCAACAGTCTTCCAATTTGCATGTCCCTAATGAACCCCACATCCCTCTCCAAAAATAAAACAAATCAGCAGAAAAAAAATTAAAACAAGCTTTGGAGTGAAGGAACAGTGCTGAGGAAATGAAAGCAATTCATTACTTTCTTTTTATTAAAAAAAAATAACACAGGAACCATTGTAACATAACTTTAATTCTGCTTCTGGCTGGCAGTTGAAATCGTGTGACCTGGTTTGTTATTTTAGTCCTAAGCTTTCATCTCTGGAAGCAACATGGCACAAGCTATGGGTACCAGCTTGTTAAAGTTCAATTCATTGTTAAAAGCAAATACCTGCTGAGCACAAGCTGATGCAAGTAAGAACTCTTTAAATTGTTTACAAAGAGTATCAGTACCTGACCATAAAAAAGAAATTAAAAAAAAAGACTGGAAATAAAGCTGACTCCTAGTTTATTTTCAAATATTTCAACTCTCTTTTCCAGGAAAAATTAGTTTGCAAAATTGGCTGAGAACAGAGGTACGATAGGCACATTCTGTCCCCCCAGTGGAGTTCCACAGTTCCAGGAGTACAGAACCAGCAGTAGAAATTGCTCTCTAGTAACTGAAGTAATTCCTGGCTACAAACAAAGCCATGGGGAGATTTATCCCTTATCAATCATCAATGTATCTGTCCTTCATTTGGGAATAAAAATCCTTTAGTTTATGTGTATTATGGATTGCTCTTACATGAGAACTGTTTTAAGGGTCATTCTCGTGCCACGAGGAAATAGCACTTCTTAAGGTCACAGCACCCATTCTGGATGTCTGCTCTCTTGAAATCATTTCCCTCCTGTACCAAGAAAATTTTGGCCAAATTTTAACTCTGTAATTCCTTGTTAACAAAGAAGAATGTCTTGTATTTTCAGCACAGGACAAACTCTGAAGTTCAGAGCTTGTTTTGAACCTTCCCAGCATCCTCCTATGTAGTCAACCAGAAGCAATTTAATTTGTGTCTTTTATTTGGTGAGTGCAGATGTCAGCACTTGTGCTTGAATCAGTTGCTTTTGAGGTCAGTCTCCAAACTATCCCTGGTTTCATGCTCTGGTTTGCACTGCAGAAAAAAAAAAAGGTGCAGAATATGTGTCTCAGGGGCACTTGACTTCAAATTATACACATGGTTATACACATATTTCCATATGAACTAGAGGAGAGATATGCAGTATATGTCTGTAAGAATATAGGTTATTTGAATGGTGAATGTATTTTAAAGTAAAATACATCTACATCTACAAATTATTCATGCTTATAAAAAGAGCATGAATTATCACATCATCCCCTTCAGCTGACAAAGAAGTCTTTAATGTGCAGTCAAACCTCTCTATTGAAAAGGCTTTTAAGCAAATCTGCACCTGGCTTTGTCCCACCTGCTGGACAGTTGTCTGGAGTGCTGAACACAACTGGCATTTTTATGTAGTTTACCACGGTAGCCAGGGTGTTTCTCCTGGCCTATTTGCAACATTCTCTCATCATTATGAACAGTGATATGGTGTTTCAATTCCTTTTCCCTCTGCATCATCTTTGTAATTTATTTCTGAAGAAGCAGAGAGCCACTTTGCTTTCATACTTTCTATTTCTATGGTTTCTTGGCCAGTCCTTGCCCACACCCCTCTGCAGCACTGCCCATGTCCTTCTGAGACAAAGGGCACATCACTTCTGCAGTGCAGTTTTTCTCAAACAGGGTGGTGCCTCAGATTACAAACCTACACAGAAAACCCTCAGATCTCTGGGTAGCAGCACGATGCTGCACTGCACACACCATGCCACAAAGCAGAAGTTATCAGGAGGTTTCAGGGTTCCAGTAGAAATATTGAACTGCATCTTCTGGGGCTGCTCCAAACTACAACTGAACCAATACCTTTGAGTAACATAGGATTTTAATGTAGAATTCCAGTGTCAATCAATCATTTAGCATTAAAGATTAAATACAAGCAGAAAGATGAGAGTTAACAAAAAGCAATTGAAATACATCACAATCTTTTCTCAAATATTTTGTGTATTTTTAAATCAATGGACTGCATAGGAGTAAAACATTTACTTGTTGAATGAAAACGGAGCACAGACTGCAGAAACCTCATCATGCAATCTTTGCTTTCAATTGTTTATCCCAACATCATTTCCGTATAGTTTTTATACATTTAATTTTTTAACAGGACACACATATGTATTTGTCAATAAAGAAACATCTTTAAATGTTTGAAAAAGCCTAATTAAGGAAATACAACTTCCTTGACATTCGTGAGACTTTTTGGCATAAACCCCTCAATTTCTGTAGAGCTCATACTTTATTTATTACCACTGTGTTTTAAACATTTGAGCTTTAGTTTACAGCTTTTGAAAGACTAAAATATGTTATCAAGTGTGACTCTAAGTAAAACAATAGCAGCTTTGCTAATGCTAGTCTCAGATGATAGAACACTTGAATATGATAGAAAAATAAATCCTTTTGGGGGATTTGGGACTTGGTTGTTTCTCATGTAGGACACTGTAATTTGTCAGTGAACCATAGTCAGGTCAGTGTAGTGAGGCTGTGCTAGACAGCTAGGAGAAAAATAATTCCTTTTTAAAAGCAAATTAGAGATCTCTCTGAACAGCGTATAAAGAAGGTGCATTAGTTTCTTCTAAAACACAGCATTGGTTTTACATTAAATAGTTGGGTAGTATTGTATTGGTATTTCCTTGAAATCAGTTCAATACCATATAATATGGCTTTATTCTGACATAGTTATTACTTAATACCAGGGGGTTTAGTTCGCCCTAAATATTTAAGAAATGGTTAGAAAGAATGTTACTTTGCTGATTTGTGAAAATAAATCATTAAAATTTGCCATTGGTTATAAAATAAAATCCTAAGTACTTTTTTTTCTAACTCATTCATAACTCACTCAACAGGCTTCAGTCTTTTTGTGATATCATATAAACATCACATACACACCAATATCCTTTCTGTGTAATGTCACAAGAGGATCATCTCACTGAACATCACAATAGGCTGGAAACCAAGGGAGACAGGGAAGAAGAGAAGAAACACATGAACACCAGAGACATAGCAAAAAAAAATAGCAAATGACAATAACAAATTGTAAAAATGACAACAGCAGAGAACACAAACAAAATCAGAAAAAGCTTAAAAAAGTCTGGATCATTCTTGGAACTTTTCTATTTCTTTCAGTTGTGGGTCAAACCCGAGAAGAGTATGAATTAGGCAAGTGGAAAAGGAGGGAGAGGAGATGATATTTTAAAGAAGAAACAAAATGGTCTAGTCAAAGAAACTTTGCAAATACATTTTAAATATGTCTCTTAAACAGCTGTGGGATCTGTAGAATAGTAGCACTATGTTCTAAAGAAGACATATAAAACGATTTCAAAACTTCCAGTATGATGAAAATTAGTGAAACACACCCTTTTGTCTAGGTTGTATCCCCTTGGCAGTAAATTGGACTCTAAGAAGAATAAATCTTCTCTCTATGTATATAAATACAGGTGATTGGAAACTGGAGGGAGAATTCCTCCTCTACAACAGATTTATTTTGAGTGATGTTACACTTGAACTATAAACACTCTAAAGTCAAAATAAAAGAACTTTGTTCTAGAACAAGGTTTTTGGAACACAGAAAAAGGGTTAAATGTATTAAAATTTTTATCTTGAGTTTTTATATCGACTTTGAAAAGCTCTCTATGCTCAGGTACTTAAGATTCAACACATAAACTAAAAATCTCTCTATGAAATCGTCTTGTCCAAACAATAACATCAGTGATTGCTGTTTGCTAATGGCAACTACAGTTCCAATTGCTCTGCACTTCCACAGTGTTTTTCAGAGGATCCTTGATTTATTCACAGCTAATTTCTTGAATGTCACAACAGCTTTGTAAAAGTTTTCAGCACCACTGAAATGCCAATTTTTTTTTCAAAAACCTTTAAAATGCAGAATATTAACCATTACTATCAATATGAAAAGAGATCTTAAAATTACATATTCCAGCCATAACATCTGCCATATATCCCTTTAGTACAGGTTACATTTCTTTCCTCCCATGGAAATATTTTGAAATAAACAAGTGAGCAAAGAAACGAATGTATCATCTCTGCGAGATATTACAATGGGTGTGTAAAACCTCGTGAGGCACCACCTTCCTAATGTGTAAAACTGCAACATAAAGTGGTTGTAGGAGGTGGAGACTCGATACGTGTGTCTCAACACAGAGGTGCAAGTACCTCAGGTAATGATCTCCCACTGATAAAGCATTATGGAGGTGATGAGGTTCCAGGCAGTTTTAGATTACTGCAGCAGAGATCTCATGGAAAAGTGAATCCCAAGTCTGTCAGGCTCACACTTCTAGTTGCCACTCAGGAAAACAACAACTCTGCCTGACTATTTCCCAGTCTCCTCTCTCTGCTCAGCCTCTCCTGCTGCCTTTTGTATGCCTCTCACCCTTGAAGACTAACAACATGTTGTCATGTGAGTTGGATGGCTCAGCAAGTCCCAGGTGATGAGGGAAAAATAGGCAGCTTCATAAACAGGGTTATTTGGCCCTTATAGCGATTTTTGAACATGAGTAGTCCTATCTGCAAGCCAAAACTGACGTGTCAAATTCTAGATCAGAAAACAGATCCTAAAACACAGATTTTTTTTTTTCCCCATTAGAATTTTTATTATTCTAAATGGTTATTTCATGACTATATAACTAATGAGAAAGGATATATTCCTTGAGTCATCTGGGATCTGCCACAGTGCATCTGACCAGAGGTGTAGCTACTGAACTATGACATTCCAGACAGATGAAGGGCTGCAGCTGCAGCTCATATCAAAGCTCCTGTGGCAGTTCATATTTGCCAATATATCTTTCAGGCTAAAAAGATGTGATTTCCTCCCTGGTGATTTCACAAGTAACTTTCATCAATAGTTTGTTGTAAATCTGGCATGGCAAAGGTTTGCAAGAACACACTTGCCAAGACACTGAGGTTTCCTTTATGAGACCATATATGTTTTAGTCTTCTCTGGATGATAATATGGACCCTAAGTGAGTACTTCTGAGTTTATTTCTCCAGAGCTGCAGAAAGAATAAAAAGGAAAAGAGGGCATGCATCTCTGACTTGCCTGTTAATGTACATGTTTATGATACTGTGCTCCCTTTGGTCATTTTTGAGTACTTTGCCACTTAAAAATACATGCATTCAAAATGAAACAAAACCCACAGAAGACGGAACGTACTATTCTTCTGTGTCATATAAATATTCGATAAAATGCACTACCTGTCATCTTCAGCATGTGGAACACTTGTCACTTAATGTTTAGCTGTTTAAAAACTATTCTGTATCAAAACCAGCAGTAGTTAAAAATTGTTACTGTAAGTTAATTGTTTCCTGCCATATTTGAAAAAAGACAAACTCTACTCCTAATCTCTGACCACATTGACCCTCACTACCCACTTTCTTCTATTTTTCTGCAGAATTTTCTCATCTGTTTTAATACATTTTGTTTAAGGATGTTGAAACCTTAATGGCTTCTTTTAATTCTACTTAGTATTTTGTCTGTGTACTGTGGCAAAAGCAGCAGGAAGGAAAGCTTTTCAAAGGAACATGCACTACAGCACCTGCAGAAGCTTAGCACGTTTTGGTGCTGATGAAAAGGAGGCAAGAATGGTGGATTAAAAATCACCCTCTGCTCCCAGGCCTTGAGGCTTCAGATTTAGCAAATGTCAGCAGAGGAGTCCTGGCTGATCCCAGCAGCTGAGGGATGGGGCAATGCTGCTTCCTTGGGTCTATGTTATTCAACACTCTTTTCTAATTCAGCAAATTTCCCCTTGTCATCCTAAAAAAAACCTGCTTAGGCTTACCAGGCAGGTTTCACCCAAATTTTACAGTTATAATTAAAAACTACATTTTGATTAAGGAAATTATGAATTACAATAAAGTGCAAGGAACATGCAAAATGAATAATTAATATTGTATAGACTTCAGCATCTTAATGAAGATTAAATACTACATATATTCAAACTGGATTAGCACATCCACTGAAAGCTGTTACGTGCTCAGTAGGGGAGTCTATGCATTCACAAAATAATGTTTTATGAGGAGTATTCTAGCAACATTAAGCATAAGGTTGTCATATATAAAATGATTAACATTTTATATAAAAGAAGTTGTAATTCCAGTAAATGAAGTCATTTCATCTCCCTGCTGGTTCTACCTTTAGGAATATACTGTAAATGAAAAGTGGCTCAATGTGAAGTCTAGTTAAATAGAATATGAATCCTCTTGTTTGAAGTTAATGAGACTTGGAAACCTGCATTTAAAAAAATGTTGTGATTTTAAATCACCACTTTCATTAAGATTTGCATACAGGACATACATTCTTGTTCTATTAAGGCTTCCACATCCTTAGGTATGTAGGTATGTAGGACAGGATGTCACCTTGGTTTTCCTGATCTTTGTTTGCAACCTGTCCACCACTAAGAGCTACTCACTTAGAAAGGGGAGGGTTGCTTAGGAGAGCCTGCAATGACAGAAAGTAGGCAAAGTATGAATTCACAGAAATGCTCAAATGGAACAGCACTGGGAAAAGTAACTCTTTGGCTACTGATTGTGAAGTCATTTTGTCAAGGCTGAGTATGTACAGATTGCTGGGGTATTGCTCTCAGCAGTGAAATGTCCATCTGCAGAAGGGGTGCTGACAAGTTGCCAGCTGCTCCAAGCTGACAGATCAAAGGAGAAATGGACTGTAATTTCCTCCTCGAAGAACAGATTATGGCAAGGTTAAATCACATCTACGTAGAGAAGAGACAATATTGTCAGATGTAGATAAGACATTATATGTATTGGTACTTCTTGTTTTAAATCTACTTCATCTAAAGAAGTAGCTGCTCTTCAGGACATACTGATTTCAAACTGGGAAACCCAAGTCAAAAGCAGCAGGAAAAAGATTATATATTTTGAATGACACCTTTTGACTAAAGTGGGTTTTGTCGTAAAGCCACAGAAAAGGGGATAACTCATTTTACACCACAAGTTAATAAACTATTTGGGAGATTTTGCCCACTTGCCACTGTCAGAAGAACAGGTTGTAGGGCTGGGTGAAGGCTCTTCAGGCAGAGATTAAGCAGCACAAAACTGCAGCCCTGGAGCAGCACAGGAGTGATTCTTCAGCCAAAAGCTGCAGTCACTCTGCTCTTGTCAGTGTTATCTTACACATGAGAGGGGCTGGCTGAGATCCTTGCTGGGCTCCTGTGTAGACACAGACAGTCATAGCACACACCTGCCTTTACCTGTACCTCTGGGGGCCTGGCCAAACCAGGGCTCCTCTGTGCTGTTCCTGGCATTGTAATGGACCCTTTGTAGCCTTTACTCACCTACATTTTCTTCTAAATGGAGCAAATATAGCTAAATTTTGATAATATTAAGAATATTCAAATAACACTTTCCCTCTTCTACCCCCTCCCCCCCCCCCCCCCCCCTTGTGAAAAGGAAATGGAAATTATTTTCCATTTCTATTCTGAATTTGCAGCAGTGCCTCAAAAACATTTTTGGAAAACTTCCACACCTGCTTAACCATATGAGAGGAGACAGTTCCTGAGGAGCTGTTTTCTCATTTACATGCAGCTGCATTTCACAGAAACACAGGTTTTGGTCCTCTGGTGGAGTAAATCTTTTTCCTCATGGTAGTAAGAAAAAAATCTATGCAAACATAAACTAACAGATTAGAAAGCTGAATTGTACAGTCCCAGTTTTTAAAATATATTCCTAATGTGGTATCTTGGCGAGATGCGTATCCCTACTGTCAACAGAAAAAACAGGTTTTCAGGTCCCAAGCTTGCTGGAACCCATGTGTTAGTAAAGCAGGGTGAATAAGGCACAGGCCCAAGGAACAGTCGGTTTGCAGGTTTTAGTAACATTCATAAAAAATAAAGAAACCACTCTTTATGATATCATATTATGATATGATACTATGACTATTGTTTCACTCTTTCATGCTGTATGTCTACATGTGCTGCTGGCCTCTGCCACCTATCCAACCCGTGTGCTTGCTGGGGCCTGGACTTCATGTCTGACCCTTGTGCAGTGAGGAATCCGTCTGCAATATTGTCTAGGAATATTCTATTTGTAATAGAAATAGGACTATTTCCATTTTTTAATACAATAGAAATGACAAACACATTTTCATGCTAAGGCAGGCCAGGCTCAGAGTGCTGTTTTTGATGGAGGACGTAGACAGGCCCAGGTGATGGGGGATTAGGTGAACTCTTCCTATAAATCTGTGAAAGCTGGGGAGGCAGGAGCTGCTGCCAGCACACAGGCAGGAAACACGGATCCAGTGAAACCACCACTATGAGAGGCAGTGGCTCCTGGCTGGCCCCTGGGGGTGGAGGCCAGGATTTGTTTTGGGCTGCTGAAAGCTCTGTGCTTCCTCCTTTCATCAGAGCTCACAGTCACTGAAATTGTCAGTGGGAAATAGACCGACTTCTAAATCATTTTATGCTATCTTCGTCATATCTACTTTTAATTTTAAAGACAGTTTCAGTTGTTTAAAACAGCCAGGTAACTTTGGGATTACAAGGAAATCACAGGTGCTTTACCATGTAAAGTGTTCATACAGATACAACTAGATTAACCTTATAGATTGCATGATTTTGAGAATTTTTCCCCCAGGTGCAAGCCTGGAATGAAAGAAAATGACAAAGTGGAGCTCATGTCTCTGGGGCCAAGCACTAGGAATCTCACTGTGGCTGGGTTTACAATATCTCAATTCTCCTGGAGACTTGAGACTTGACTTCTGTGAGCTTATCAGCTCACAGAAAAAGTATAGAGTGTTCCAAAGAGCTTGGTGATTTTTTAAGTATTTTTTTTCCACTGGGAATCCCCTGTCAGCCATAAGGTATACAGAAAGGATTCAGACAACTGCTCAGAGCCCTGCCTATGGACGAGCACATCCCACAGTGTCAGGGAGGCCTGGAGCACTCCAGGATTTGTGTGCTGCTCTGCCGTGGCCAGTCCACCTCCTGGGGACTGCACTGGGCTACAATGGGCAAAAAATGAACTGGAAGATTATCTTTCCACTTTGAAGTTAAAAGATTCACCTGTGCACTCATTGCGAATTTTTGTTCATTCCTGTCACTGGCAGAAAGAAGCCCATTATTCACTTGTTAATGTTTCTAGGCAAAAAACATGTTTTAATATGTACAATTACATACATTCTGAGTAATCTCTCTCTTAGAAGAGAGAATGAGTCTGGTTTAGGATGCTGGAAAATCCTGCTAAAGTCACAATATTCCTAAACTTTAAACCATATTTGACTATGAAATCATTTAAGATATTGGACTGCAGCAGGCTACAAGGAATATAAGAAAACTATCAACTTTTTCAGTTCAAGGGCTACAGATTGCATGGAGACCTCAGAGCAACCTTCCAGTATCTGCCCCAAGCCTGGAAGTGTTCAAGGCCAGGTTGGATAAGCCTTGAACAACCTGAACCAGTGGGAAGTGTCCCTGCCCATGGCAGGTGGGTTTGGGACTGGATGATCTTTAAGAACTGTGCTGGGGATTGTGCTGCTCAATGTGTTCATAGACAACCTGAGGAAGGGCTGAAGTCTTCTAATGATATGAATTTATTATACATAATAAAAAATGCAAGGTGATAAGACTTACAGAATATGTAATGATATTTAGTGTCTCAATGATAAAATGGCAGAGGAAAATGAGTGTTGATAAATGCAAAGTAATGCTTACGATGAGAACAGCTATAACTTAATATATTAAATTATCAAACCTAACCCAGCTATTACCACTCATGGAACTCTTGACATTAAAACAATATTTAGATGACTATATTTTCTTAATGTTCAGTAGGAGTAAAAAAAACTATAGAGAAAGCCACAATTTTTTCCCTCTGAAAATAGATAGCTGCTAGTATAAAAGAAAAATAAGACAAAGTCAGCATATGTGCATAGAGGAATTATCATCAGCCCATCCCTGATAATACTTATATTAATAATGGATCTTTGAATTTAAAAGCAATGGAGAATTTGCACCTGGGGCTTTGTTACAGATGTGGATATTGGAGCACAGAAACATTTCACACAGAAGTTTTAGCCAGCCAGGAAAAGATTCTTTGACAAGAATGAGCCACACATCCTCATCCCATATAATGCATGGTACAGAATACACAGTGTCTTTCAACAGGCTTATGATCCTATGGCACAAAGTAAGAAAAAAGTGCTGTTAAAGATATTACTAGATTACCTTGTCCCTATAACAGTTGAGAAATTCTTAAGGGAAAAAATCGTGCAGGTTGTTCAGGTAATTGCTCCCCAGTTACAAAAAAAGGCAAACTCCTTTATTTCCTGCACATCCCAAATCCAATTTGACAAGAGGAAAATTTTCTTCTGGGAAACAATTCTAGTGACCATTTTAATCCCGAGCAAAGGAAGGTATATGAATTAATCACTTATGAGACTTCTTAGTATCTCTAGGCATGTTAGTGCATCCCTTCAGCATCTTTTTCTAGCCATGTTAAGTCTCCAAGCTGAACCCTTCAAGCACGGATTTAATTAATGTCAATATCAATTCAGTAGCAGCAACAATCAACAAAGGACGCCTAAGAGTCACAGCATTCCCCTCTTGAGGATACCAGGACACTGAACACCCAAAGACAAAAGTCACAAGTTTTAATTTTTAATTCATTAATTTCATAGTTCTATCATATTAAACTGTCTCTTTGATACTCCACCTTGTCTGGCAAAATTTCAGTCCTTCCCTTTTGGCTACAGCTTGGAAATCTTTTTCTATCTTCAAATCAATATTTATTATTGACAAATCTGAATATATATGATATTTTGCCACTTATATCCTACTAATAATTAATTACGTCTTATCCTCTTTAAAGATAGACTTGGTCAAGATCCAATGTCACCCTCAGGATATTTTCAGTTTAAAATGTATGACACCAATTCCCCTTCAGTTGTCTTTTGGCAACTAAGTACAGCTTGGTAGTACAGCACAGTAAGATGACTAAAGTTGGCTCTCAGCTTTGAAAGTCACCTTTTGACATCCTTGTGTCCAGAGCCTGCAGATCCCCCTCCCAAATAACTGGTTCCATCATGAATTGTATACAGAAGAAATTTGTGTAAGGAGGCAGTTTTTCAGTCTATCAGACATGCAGGTCAATCTGTTTTATGATTAAGATTTTTGCCTAATCATGTTAAAGAGCATTAAATTTTAATTACTTGAAAATTGGATGAGAGTTCAGAGCAGCAAAATCTCTATTGACAAGAGAGTGTAATTTCCAATCTGCTGCTGCTATTTCTGCCCATGTGCCCAGCTTTAACAATATTATACACACGTTTGTGGCCTTAGCATTCGACAGATCTAAACACTGACAGTGCAGCAAGACTGGGGTGAATATAAGGTGACATGGAACAATTGCATACCTAAAGCAAAGGACTTATAAGAAAGATGGAGAGGAACTTGTTGCAAGAGTGTGTAGTGACAGGACAAGGTGGAATGACTTTAAACTGAAAGAGCATAAGTTTAGACTAGATATTAGGAAAAAGTTCTTTACTGTGAGGGTGGTGATGCCCTGGCACAGGGAAATTGTGGCTGCCCCATCCCTGGAAGTGTTTAAGACCAAGCTGAATGGGACTCTGGTCTAGTGGAATTTTTCCCTGCCCAGGGCAGGAGATGGAACTGGATGATCTTTAAGATCCCTTCCAACCCAAACTATTCTATGATTATACAACTTATTTTGACAAGTTTAGAAACCAGTTCTTTTGTTTACACCTAGTAGGCCCATAATCAACAAGTAAACATATAGATTAATATGACACCATCTCACAGAGTTGGGCTGTACAAGAAGCTCAGGTACATATTTCAAATTCACACAGTACTTACAGCTCATGCAGATGCATCTGAACCACTTATAAATGAGCCTAGCAAGGGCTGTTGCAGATGCATTGTCACAGAAAACTCAGGGCAGACTTGCTGCCTCCTTATTTATGTGGGGTTCTGAATGGCTTTTAAAACTATGCTAAGGCATGGACCACTGAAGCTGCTTTTGTTGTTTTTATTTCTTATTTTTTATTTTAGAGCCAGTTCGTGTACTTCAGGAATTGCAGTGTATTGCAGGTATCAGTGTGGTACCTGCTGGAACTTGATCATACTCTGGTGTGCACAGTCTTCATGACATTTCACTGACTCTTTGCACTCTATGATTCTATGATACTTAGGACAATTTTTCATAAAGAAAATACAAGCTGCAAGAAAAATACAGTATGTACTTTAATTCCTCCCCAAGAGATTAAGTGAATCCTTGGATACACATGAATACTGATATAACTGACTTCATGTGTAAATTTGTCTATGCATAAATAATTTAAGTGAAGTAACTTTGGTAGAAGAAGGTTTGATAACATAGATTGAGAGAACTGGAGACAGAAAGAGTTTAGAAATGCAAACTCCATTGAGTCAGGGAAAAAAAATAGAATAAAAAGTTCTTGAGGTAATTCCAAGCTAGGATTAAATGGAACAGCTGTACAGAGTCAAATCAAGGAGGACTGATATGATAGAAAGTTGGACAGCTTTGGCTGAAGTTTAGTGATTATATTGAGGCCAATTATGATTTTTCTAATTTCTGACTTCCCATCCCTGCAGGAGCAATTAGAGTTCTTTGTAACATAAAAGCATTAAGGCATGGTGCTTGCAATCTATTTGTCTGCTTCCTTCTGAGGTTCACTGGCCGCTTCATCTTGCTAAAAGTAGAATGGGACTATTATTTACTTCCCATGCTGGGAACAATTTCAGTCAGCCTTGCATCTCTTCACCTCATTTTACGTGATTACAGTTCAGTTTTTCGGTGTACCAGCCAGATGACCAAAAATCAAAATAAAGCCAAAACTTATCAAAGAAAGAAAATTAGAGACATATTACAAAAGTCTCTTTGAATGAATGTAAGACACACAGAGGAGAAGATTTCTTAGATTTCTTCTCACCTCAATTGCATTGCTTGAATACTCTGCCAATGCATCATCTTTTGACAATAAATATTCTTCAGAACTGGAAACAATGACAAACATGTATGTCAAATAATTAATGGCACTTTCACTGTTCAGGTTAACTCAGTTTAGTTAGGAAGCTAATGTACTGCTTCACCTTGAAGATTATGATTCACTTCTACTATTATCCTCAAATTAAAAGTTCATATAAATTAGCATTTACTCAGCTCTTTCTCATTGTAGTTCAGATTGTCCTAAAGTGTTCCCTGGGGTCCTTTTGTGTGGGAAATCATTGACATTATTCTTACTTTTATTTTGCAATAAACCAGCATGGCTGGAAATAAGTTAAAAGAATAAAGAAACCATGATGAAAACAGGCAATTGAAGATTTCAGGGTTACATTAACAAATAAAACCTGAGGAGAAAATATCAAGCTGGTACTGAAAACATCGAGTGCTATAATAAACATTTATGAACATTTTATGTCTGCGTTCAACTATGGGCAGCTATTTATACCAGATGCTTCCTTGCTATGAACAACACAAAATACCATTTGAAAAATCTACACTGTTTGTAATTTACTAGAAAGTTTTAGCCTATGATTAATTAGGATATACCCAAGGGCACTTCAGAAAGAGAAAGAAAAGTTGAAAAGACTTCTTAAGAGTGCTTACAGGAGGACTAAACACTGTATTTCTGATTCCATTTAAATATGTGAAATATGAAAAATCTTGCAAATCAGACTTCATTAGTCCAGATCTGAAGCCTTCAGGTATGAGGTTCAAAATGCTGATTTGTTTCCAATACCAGTAAAAAATGCTAAAAAATAGCTATTCCATATTTTTAAAAGATGGAAAGATTTTATGTCTTTCTACCACAAAAAGTTGCATACATGGGCCACTGCACATCATCACCAGACAAGAGTAATCCCTGATAATGGAAGGACTAGGAATAGCAGTGGGACTGCATTAGCTTTATGCTAATGGAGGTTTATGCTGAAGAACTGTGATCACCCAAAGACTTATATAGGTATCGACAGGCTTTTGAACCTAGTCTAACTGTGTCATAATCAGGGGCTGAAACAGGTTACATTTTACTCATCATGTAACTATATTTTATACAGGACACAAGGGAGTGAGAAACGAGCCACTTGTTCACTGTGTCATCTTGCAGAGCAGGGAGCAGGACCCTCTGCCGTGTGGGGGAAGCCGGTGCTGCTGGTCCTCACAGAAATGGGCATGTTGGGGCACTGCAGAAACCAAAGTGCCCCTTGAGACAGGTCATAACTTCGGGGGTTAAGGTGCAGTGTTACACGTGTCACTGAGTTGTGGCACTCTTTGAAAGGTGTAATGAGGAGATGGCTGAGGTTCCTGCAGAGTGAAAGGGATCGTCACCCGCCCTGAAATGGTCATGGCCATCAGGTGGCACAGAGGGAACTGGTGGTTGGTGCAAAAACACGGGGCACCTGCACTGGAATAACCATGGGAGGTGGACAGAGCTGATTCTGGCTGGGAGAATCCAAAACCTGCCATGATTTTACCTGCAATCATTGTGTACCACAGACACTGAGAGAATAAGACACCTCAGCGGGTTACTCTCATGATTTCTAGCAAGTGTGGGGGCTTGTTACTGAGGAGTATCTCATTTCAAATGTTTACAGTCAGTGACAGGATTTCTGTTTGCATTTCAACTCATCAATGAAACTAAATCTTATTTATATGATTTAATAATTAGATGCATTTAATTATTAATGTAAATATAATACCAGGAAAATCTAAATAATTAATGATCTACTTATAAATAATTTCTGTTAGTGAAATAGATTGAGAAAATGATTTGTTCTTAATAGTAGACTTATAAATATTTAAAAAAACAAGTCCCAACAATGTAGTTTACAGACACTAAGAATCCTAATGCCCTTAAGCCACTTATACAGTGTTGAATACAGCTATTAAATTTGAAGACAAAAACAACTAATGATTTGCTGGACTTAAGCTTTTATTTACTGCCAAGAAGTTTGAAATTATTTTAAATCTGACTTTCCACATTGCTGAGGATTTTATAAATAAGATGTAATTGATTTCTAAAAAAATCCTTTCCTTGAATCTGAGTATTAGAATGCAGATGAACCAGGCAATTCTTGAAGTCATAGCAACTGATTTTGAGTTTCTGTTTGGTTACCGAATGGCATGCAACTGAACCTGAAGCTGGATCTTTATATTTAGCTATGCTATGATTAATGTAATGTAAATTGGGGGAAAACATGACTTTCTGGCATATTATAATCCCCAGCCACCCAGGGTAAATGTCACCAGGATAAATTATAACATCCTTGGGACTGCTCTGATTTACTCTTACTTATAAAGGTGATAGAGCCCATTCTGACAGCCACCATCACTTATATCCAGTGATGCATTTGGGTTTCTGACTCCATATTGTCCAAAGTGCAAAAATAAATTGAACCCATGCAGGAATAAAAACCACAAATAGCTGTTGGAGCCTGTTGGATCTGGATCCCCCAATGTGTTCCAAGAGCTACAAAGCAATGTGAAGCAGACCTACTACAGCCCAAACCAGTCATCTCCTTTCTGCATCTTTAGGATTTCTTAACAAAAATACACTATTTTAGAGAAGAAATTTATACTTTATCAGAGAAAATAAATCCTTTCAAGAGAATTTTCCAACAACGTATTTATTGTAACTCCTGGATTTGGCAGGTTACTCAAAAACACTACTGGAAACCAATAGTTTCTATTCAATTCTGTACTCTTTGAATGTTTTTTTATGCAGCTAAAATTCTATAAAATTCTATTGGTTTAATTTCTTTTGTTTCTGAAGATCATGCCATGATAGATAGGATCATTTTAAAATCACCAGGTGGTAAACCAAAATATCACACCGATTACTTTGAATTATTGATGATCACAAAAAGCATGATCATCATGTTGGTATAATTGGTCAACTAATCAATTAGAAAAATGTTTTTATTACAAATCTCATAATTACATCTGCATAACTATCCTTGATGGTTCCTGGCAGAAACTTCACCCTAAGGGAATTTTCTGAGAATCTCTTTGTGTCCATTCATATAAGAATCAAAACTATTATAGGTTATTGCCATATGTACCCAGTTGTTCAATGAGATTTTGGTCAGCAGGTTCACAAAGAGAAGTTCGTGTGTTCTACCACATGTCCTTAGAAGATGCACCAATGCCATAAAAGCTTCAGGCAGCAGCACAAAATATTACATCTGAAATAGTTGTGCCTCAGCTGCTCTCTGTACAGAAGAAATGAAACTTTTCCTATTTGTCTTTTTGGGCCTCCCTTACCAGACACAGTGGGCAGATATTATTTAAGATAAAAATGAGGTTCATTATGCTTAAGGATTTTAAATGCATCTGATTTATCCAGCAATACACACACAGTATTTTGGCACACTATTGGCTCAGTATAATAGTTTAAGATCATTGGGCAAATGCTTATTGATGGACTTTTTAATCTTTATGAGATGTAGCAGCTCTTCTAAAGTTCTGAAAGTCTTTTTTGCCTGTTTCTTCACTCCTGTAATTATTTTTTCCACCCTTCATCAGTGATCCAGCACGATTACAAACTTTATTGAAGCCTCTATAATTTATCATGCTAACACAAGCACTAGGAACCAAAAATGCAGTGAAAGACTATCAACATATGTGAAAAGAAACACACAACAAAACAAAAAGAATTGATAACATAAGTGTTCTACTTTTTCCTGTTCCTAAAAACATACCAAAATCTGTTCCAATGTACACATAGAAAAATCCTCATTAATTTCTCATTTTCTTCTCCCCTCTTAACCATTTTCAGTTCTACTTTGTTATTAAGCAGTAGGATATTTAGAAATATGTCTTATAACCTGTAGATTTTCCTCAAATAAGAGAAATGCTTTGTGTGTAGTTTAGAAGCAGTACTTTAGGAGCCACCACACTGCTACAGAAGCACTCTGTAGTTATAACAAATAGGTCCTTTTCTGCAGAATTGCAAGGCAGTAGAAGTACTTGATTTTTTTCTCTATTTTCTTAGAAAGCCCATCTCCACTGCTGAGTGTCATCATCTCTAGGACTCCACCATCCCCAGATCTTCCTCCCACCCTCCCCTGACTCCCATTCCACTTTCTTAATTCAACAACTGTGTCAAAGACTTGAGGAGAACATTCAGGAGTCATTCTGCATAAACACACAGATAAACAGATCTTTGCTCCCTGCAGAAAGACCCAAATCCCTCGATATATCAGTTGTAGGAAAGCAAACACTTCAGGATGTATCCAGAAAACCTGCAGACAGTGCAGACACACCAGTGGCAGATAATACAAACCCTGTTGTGTCAGTTAACATTATCCTCTAAGACTGTGCATGAATCTTCCTCGCCATTGTATGAGGACTGCACAGGTCATGAATTCTGAAATCCCTTTTGGAGAGAGAAACCACCTAGCAGTGGTATCCATTGACTGGGCTTTCTCAAATACAGTATTTCATAGAATTTGAACACCCAGATGCAGCAAAACAGTTGCTTTTAATTTCAAAACTGCATCTTTACAGTCCTTGTTGCAGCTGCATAATGTGATGTTGTGGTGTGCAAACATAAAAGCACTGGCTCTGAATAAAGGATTTGTGTACCTGTAACACCATAACCACCTTAGTTCCTTCAGCTGATTAGCTCAGCCAAGAAGCAAATGTCCACACAACTATCCTGGTCAGCTGTCAGCATGTCAGGTACCTCTGAGCACTGCTTTATTCAGCCTGGTTCTCATTTCAACCTCTCAACAAGCCTTAAAGGCAGCTGACAAAGCCAGAGCAGAGTTCTAGCTGCTGCTTTAGAATGTTCACTGAAATATTAAGTCCAGGGGTTTGATCTTCATGGGTTTTGAGGAAGCAAAAATCACAGTCTGAGTATCTAATGCTATCTTAAGAGTGTCAATATTCTGGGACCAGTCTGTCCTGTGACACATCAGTCTTAATGTCAGTCCATGCTCTGACATGTTCCAAATTTGATGTGAATTCTGATTCCACAGCAGAAAATTCCATGTGACCTGACATGTAGGTTTAAATCAATATATTTGCTGCAAACAAGGTTCCACACTTGCTTTGCAGATTTTATTTTTTTTTTTAGTCCTAAGAAAAGCTTTGAACTAAGCCAGAGAAAAATGCTATTACACCACAGTATGAGTGTTTAAAAGGGTATTATTCTAGTACCAACACATGGATGTAACTAATAAAATTCTCCTGGGTAAACAAAATTGAAAAATGTCAAAACCTCCTTAGGAATGCTCTTTATGACTTTAATAAAAGTATCTGGCTATGCATAATTTTGCCTATGTATAATATGCTCCCATTAAGCCTGAAATAGGAATATGAACTCTTGAATCCTGGAAAACTCTGTGTAGTTTTCAAATGTCTAGTGATTCCTTCTGTAATCTGGGACACAATGTACAACTGGGAATTGACCTCTGCTGATTGATCCCCCTTCCAGCTGCACCATCTTGGGATAGGAAGTTTATTGACAACAGTTTCTCCTGTCCTCATTAACATCTTCAGCATATAATTATGTCTTGTGAGGTTTCAAAATTCTTTAAAGCTGTAGGATTACACTGGAGCCACACTGAATAAACAGTTACTTTGGATTAATTTTACCAACTGCTGATCCACTCTGATTACTGCATTTTAAGAGACCCAAACACAGTTCAGAAGGATGGTTTTTTAAAAAAATTTCTTCTGCTGGTTAAATTATGTAAAAATAAAAAGCTTTGAAGTTAAAAGGTAGTTAATAAATATATTCCATGCTGTGCGTGCTTCTTTTACATAAGTATTTAGGAGTGTATTTTAGAAAAGTCTTCTAATGCTGGGAAAACCACCAAAACCATTTTATTAGCATTAAGCCAAACAATATGAGCAATATGATTCTCTTTGCTAACCTTGTCTTGATTTTCAGTCATTGCAATGTGTGAGTTATTTCCTTTTTCTCTCCCTCCCCCCGTAAAGGAGCTATTTTTAATGCATAACTTTAATTTGAGTTAAACAGGTACAAAACTGGTATTTTGTGTTACCTAAGTCTTGTTCCTCTGGCAGCCATGACCAGTCCTTTGAGTTAAATACTGCTCAGCGTCTACAAGTGCAGCTCTAAACAATAAGGGCCAGAGGAGATTTTTTTCACATTACAAGACAATTCAAAAGGTTTATATTTATTTGGACTTATCCTATGTAACTGATGCCACTGTAATATCTGAAATGAAGCACAATTACTTTATCTGCCAAGTTGTACATGTGGGTTATGGCTTTTGCAGGACTGGTCAGTGCTGATCAAAGACACACAGGACAAAGGACAAGGGTTAAGTAAGAGCTGTAAACCTTGACATCTACTTATTTAAAGAATAAGGATTAAGGAATTAGAACACACTAACAATGTGAGAAGGAATCTGTTTATATAAAATAACTAGTAGGACAGAGTCAGAAGAGCACGTAAGAATAAGTGAATGCATATGACAAAAGGCTTTGTGAAACACTCACATTTATAAGGTACCTTCAATACAGTAAATTGTATATTTTCACTGTTGCCCACAGTCCTTTGGGTTGGAATTCTAAGAACCTCAGCTTTCTTTTCTCTCCTCAGTTTCTAGTTGAAAAGTGATGGAGGAGGCAAAAAGTTTAAATGCAGAACACTTAGGCCATGGGTCCTGTGGTTGCCAAAACTGAATGTGTTCTTATTTTGGTAATTTAGGAATACAACTCATCTGACTTTGGAGGTCCTATGGCAGTGTATCTGATTATTAAAAATCAATACCTACTGAAAACTATAATTAGCACTTATTTATTAAATATTTATGAATTTTTAATCTAGATCTGACTATAACAAATTACTTATTAAAAGTAATATTTTAAAGAGAAATCTTGTAGATGGCATAGATGAAATGGAAGATGTCTGTATTTTCTGACTCTCAGACTTCAGTTACTAATGACAGCAAAATGTCTCCAATTTTTTTTTTTTAAATGCTTAACACTCCTCTAAAAATGTATGTTTGCAAAACTACACATTACCTAATTTGCTGGACTAGACATTTGGTTTTAATCCTGTTGAAATTGCAGCTTAGTTGAGAATGTTATTTAACTCCAAAAGGTATGAATTTAGATTACTGATAATATAATTCTGTAAAAGTTTGTTTTGTACTAAAAGCTGAATACAACTACTTTTTAACCCAAGAGTACATTCAAAATTGTTTATTGTTCAGTGTATAAGGGGAATAAAAAATAGCACACATCAGTTCTAGAATGACATAAATGTCATTATGACCTTCATGGATTTTCATACAGCCTAAGTAATCCCTATAAACCAAACTGATTCAAATGCACATCTTCAATCATTTCACTGCTGTTTTGCCCTCTGCTGCAGTTTTATAAAACTCTTTCTAATACATCTTTAAAACAACAACAACAAAAAAACCACAAAACAAATCAACAAACCACTCACAAAAAACAGTTGATGCTGTTAAAGCTGTAAAGTTAAAAAGCAGAGAACTTGTCAAGGAGACCCGCTCAAATACTGACATTCCGGGCTTTTGTTGTTGTAATTACATTGTATCCTTGCCTTTTTGCACCACTTCAGTTAAGGTTGTGTCAGCATTTCTGTTATAAATCCTTGTTCTTTGGGGGTTTATAACTCATTGTTAAAAATTCCCTAAAGGCTGCATCTTGGCTTACAAGATTCCATCCTACAAATGGAAACTTCTCTCTATATCTATAGATGCATAAATAGAGCTTTGGAGATATAGAGAGTTCTCACAGAAGGGTTAAATCACACCATTTCAAAAAGCAAAGGAAGACGAGAAGTTTTGTTGCTTTATGTGTTTTTCTCTTTTATGAACAGAAAGCCAAAATAGCTTCCTCTTAATTAAACTTTTGCATCTGCCAATTCTTTTATTTTTTCAAAGAAAAAAATAGAAGTAAATAAACAGGTAAGTTGACTCACAATACAATTTTCTACACACATGGTTTGTGTTTTGCTATGAAAATGTCAAACACATGTTCTATACATATTTAGTGCACCATGCTAATAAAAAGAAGATTTGATTAAATTTATAGTGCCAAATTTTGGAGCTGGGAGATATGTGTCAGAAG
This sequence comes from Calyptomena viridis, assembly GCA_013390005.1. Classification (NCBI taxonomy): domain Eukaryota; kingdom Metazoa; phylum Chordata; class Aves; order Passeriformes; family Eurylaimidae; genus Calyptomena; species Calyptomena viridis. Next base: position 29,843 of record WEIV01000017.1, read on the forward strand.
AAAATTAGGATTTTCGAGGTCTTAAGAGTGTGTACAATACTAAGTTTAAGCCGAAAAATGAGAAGGAGAGGAGATTTCTAGCACATCTGAAAGTCAAAATGGTGGTTAAAAAAAAGGATGAAAAGCCCACATATACAAGCTTCAGTCTGAATAACAATATAACAGAAAGTGCAGCAGGACTAAATTCTGCAGGTATTGTCAATCACAATCTATATGGAATGTGCTTATGGAGCTTATTGTGCATTGCAGACCCTTTCACTGTGTATTTTCAGACAGTCCTTCTGTCTACTTTAAAAATTAGATCAGAAGAATGATGTAAAAAGTAACCAGCATTCACTCAACTGGGTGCTGCAAGCCCAATCTTATGTTGCTGTTTAGACCTGCAAATGAATGTTACAAAATATACTGGTAATATACAAATGTACAGTAATAAAGTTTTTAATGAATATTTACAGCTCTAATTAAATTTAAAATTGGCAGTCAAAATATGGTTTATTACTTGCTAAAGCTATTTAACTGAGCATTTGCTCAGTTTGTGAACAGACACATAAGAGCTCCATGCTTATGTGACATATAGGGAAGGGAAACTTTGACTCATAAAACTTCACAGTCATCTTCTCTCTTGCACCATGCAGTATAATTCCAGAATATTAATATTTTAAAAATAAAATTAACATTTTTTTGGTAACAAAACGGAAAAATTGCAAAAGAGATCAGCTAACTTTCACTCTTGTTTGGGACCAAACACTCCAGTGAGAGCTGGGGAATCTTGTCAACGTCCTTACCCTTTACAGATTATACCCTGTTGATAAAATGTTTGCTCCCGCTCTTAATATCTGCCAAAAAACTGACTAAAAAAATGATTTTACAAAAGCATATCTGTTTGATTTGAGTAAGAGCTGGCAAGCTTGCTTTCTTGGTTAAGTGATTCAGTTTGATCTAAATTAATTTCAAAGCTATACTTGGTAGTAATACTCAGCCTCTATGCTCAGCACTCCATGTACAGACTAAGGAAGGATTAAAATGAAAGCTCTGCTCTCATATTCACAGCTCATGTTCTCCAGCTGTTCCCTTACTCCTTTTTACTGATCATGTCACAAGTTTATTGTTCCTGTGCAGAATCTACCTTTGCAATTAACACAGCAAAAAAAAATACCAATAGAGTGACCATCTTTGTGTTCTGAAGTCAGACAAGAACTAGTACAAAACATTATTTTATAAGGGGAAAAAACTAATTAAAAGAAAAAGCAAATGATAAGAGTTATAATTACTGTTCACTACAGATGCAATTATAAGGAGATAACTTCCAATTACAGCAGTGGTGGTGAAATAGAAGAAGAACGACAATTAGTTCTTCCCTTTGCTGCCTGAAGACTGTTATTATTTAATATCCTGTGGGGCAAGACAGCATGGGTAGCCATAAAATCTGAAACAAGTATGAAAAAGGACAAATACATTAATTTTCTAGGAGTTTAAGAGAAGATTTTTTTCCTGGTGGCTGGCTATCAATCCAGCCAGCATCAGTCCAAGTAATATTTGAAACTTACTTCCCCACTAAACATTTCAAATTCTTGTTCCATTTGCTATTGGCCTTATCCGTGTCTTAATGTGTTAGGTACAAAACTCTACACCATTCACCTTGTTTATAGAGCTTCTAATACATGAAAGCCAGCCTGAATCTGTAACAAAAGCAAGAAAAAGATATGTTATCTTCAACAGAGAAATAAGGAAGGGCAATGCTATTATTTTACAGAAACTCATGAGGGCCTTCTATAGCTTCAGAAATAGAAAAGAAGATAAGTGTGCTATTGTTAGGGGTAACCAAGGGTATTTTGGCAATAGGTAAAAATTTTTTAAGAGTAATATATTCCTAGGAAAGATATCACATACAGACTGCAAATTTTGACAAATGCTAAATTTACACTTTAAATGTCAACTTTTGAGTGGCATATTCCAGACAACATCCAGCCTTTGGGGATCAATGAAATGGCCAAGCAATAGACAGCTCTCTTTGCTGGGTACAGGATGCCATGTGAAGCTGGGGAACACTGAATTTTTAGCACATTTCAATATCCCCAGTTGTGGTGAGGAGCAGCCCTGTTCTGGAAAAGGATGCCACCACCCTTCCCTGGGGATGTACATGCCTACCTCATCGTGCGTATGGCAGGGTGGGGGACAGATGGTGGGCTCTGGAGGATTACAGCTCCCTTAGAACAAAACCAGATTGGGCGTGGACATAACTGACTGAAATGTTTTAGAGCCATCTGCCAATGGAGAGGAGAAACCAACTGGTCTACCTTTGCCAGCCTTTTAAGGTTCCTTTTACCATACCTCTTCAGGCTGCAGAGAGACTGTGCTTTGTTTTTTTCTATGCTACTACTACAAGAACACAGTTGCCATGCCACAACCCCATTGTATGTAATCCTAGTCTTGCAGCTGGAAGTTTATGTTCAGAATTGACATTTTCAAATGGCAATTTCCACACCAATAAGGCCTGCAAATGTGGAATATGAATGGACTGTTATGGTGCTCACAGTTAACACACAGGCTCAAAACAGAGCATGGGAGCTGCTACACAAACCCTAAACTGCTAAATTGCACTGCTAAATTGTGGGGTGTGCTTAAATATCACAAAAGGAACAGCTATACATGGATCAGTCAGGGTGCCTGGCAGTGTCATTATGGCTGGTATTTCACTGGTTGCATTTGCTAACTGAATGTGCGTTCCAAGAACATGGATTCATAAAGACAATGTACTTGGAGAAGAGTTACATATTTATGTAAAGAAAAAAAAACATAAAGAATTTGGGTATTTCTGAACAGGAAAAAGGCCCACTACATTTGAGGATGTGGTAAATTTGCAGAGAAATTTGAGTATTTTGATTATCTCCATAAATGGAACTATTCATGTAAATAGAAGAACATGTTCTGGTAAAGCAGACTTCAAAATGTACTTAGATTTCAGGGTTTTACAGCACTTTGTCACTGTCTACCCTTTAAATTTGTATTTTTTAGACAGGGTTCCATTTCCATGTTCAGATCCACATATGCTAAAGCTAGGAAAGGAAAGGTGTATTCTCCCTGGGCCCAAAGGCACAATGTGGACAGAAGGAATATGAAACATCAACACTGATCTGCAATACACAGGAAGAATCAGCAAGATTATTATACTTTGTGGAGAAGCCTATGAAACTACTTTGGATTTTTTAGCACAACCCACACAATGGGTAGATGATAGGCAAAATTACTGTTCCCTTGTCTTCCTTTGACTGTGATCTAAGTCACTGGGAACGTATCACCTTGATGAGGTTGTTATATGTGCTGCCATGCACTGGGATGCTGGCATGGCTCACGCTCCTTTGAACTCAGATGTCACCAATTCACCTACCAGAGCACTGTGGGTTTGCCCTAATCCCAATACAGCATTGTTCTATCACAAGCCAGCCATCAATTAAATGAACTACATTATGTACATACAACATCTGTGCCTGTCTAGACATGACTTTACCTGATTGAAAGTGAGCTCTGGGATCAAGTTCCACAAATAGCTGAATCTTTACATCTCACCATGTGTTAAGTGTGTCCAGATGGCAAGTGATACACCAGTATTAACAATCTACTTTCCCTTCCCTGAAGTGCCTTTATAGCACATTGCTGATGTTTTTGTAAAGATAGAGGAGATTGAATATGCAAAATATTTTTAAATAATCCCTGTGAGAAAAATGGAGTGCATTCCTGTGCTTTACATGCATACATGCACACATGGTGTATTTTGCAAGGCTGCCAAGATAGTCATTGGCCATTTACAGAAAAAGAAATATCAGAGATAAACAGAGGTATAATAGGAACATACTGATTTGGATGCTTTGTGTTGGCACTTACACTTAGTCAAAACCATTCTTTTACCAGCCCTCAGAAACAGAACCCAACCTTTTCAGCTAGATTTTGAGACGCTCTCCTGAGAAAAGTGGTGCACATTTGAAATTATTTGTCAAAAACCTCAAAATTTGCCCATCCTTCAGCACAGATCTCTGTTCGACATATGGGCAAGGAGAAATTATTGCCCCCACTGCGTTTCCACTGAGTTGCTCAGGCAGCTCAGGTTACTCTTTGAGGACCTTGTGATGGCTACTGAAACATCAACCCAAATATATTTAGTACAGGTGTTTCTGTAACTGTGAAAGACTGGGAAAATCTTTAGAGTTCATTGGCCTTTAAACTCACACATCTGCACGATGTGATGTAGTGGTCTAATGTTAACATGCTGGGCTGCATTATCAAAGATTACAGGGTCAAGATCTCCTTAGGGTTCTTTTCTTACTCTATCTCTTTATCCACATGCATTTTCTCATTTCAGCTGTTGGAAAAGCAGGGTATTTAGGAGGACAAGATGGCAGTTTTTTTACAAAAGTTAATTTAGGTGCTTCATGTTAGTTTAGTGCTAGAAAAGCAAACCAACAAAATAAATAAGAAAATATTTGACACATAAGTATCTGGAGACTGCTTCACTTTTCCTAGCTTGTATAATTTTTGTATAATAATCTGGTGAAAATTTAAAAGCACATTCTACAAGTAATTTGATTATTTAGGGGTGTGTGTGCAACCCTTGCTTTTCTATTTTATAATCCTGCCAATTTTAACCAAAGATTCCAACAAGGTAAAAAATTAAACACAGTATTCATAATACACATAATATCCATAAAGTGGCAGCTGGCGATCCTTTATCCTCCAGCCATGGCCACAGGGGCAGAGATGATTATGGAAGAGCCATTGAATCTTGAGCCTCCTAGTGTTGTTTTCTTACATCTTTTGGGGAAAAGTGCCCACAAACCTATGCATTAGTGGGCTCTATGATCAAACAAGAAGGGTATAGTTAAGACTCCAGGCAACCAGTGATATCTGGGAAAATATTCCTCTAACAGCATTTGGTAGAGTGGCACTGATGATGTGAATTGAGGGTCCATTACATGACCAAAGCAAAAAGGAGAGTGTTGGCAACCTGCTCCAGTGTCCCTGGGCACAGTCACACAGCCACAGTCACACAGCCAGGCAGGCACATGCCATCCCTCCACCTAGAGCTATATTTGCTGTCTGTTACTCCACCACATGCTCTGTTACTGCTGCTGTAACTACTGACACAACAATAATATTCAACAAGCTTTTCTTTCATTCCCTCTTTTTAAGTCCACACCATTCCCATTGTTCCGAATAAGACACAAAGTTATCTCACTTTCTCTTCTTGGTGGTTCACCCTTTCCAGGTGTTGCCTTCCCTTTAGGATAACTCCCTGCCTGCCCTTGCAGGTGATTAGAACACTTGTTCCCTCGATGCACTGCATCCCTAATCAATAGCTGTCATCAGGGAGCCTTTTGTACAATTCCGTTTGGAAAAAGTGTGTGGAACTTAACCTTAGATCTCAACAAGTAGTCACTGTTCTCAAGTTTTATTGATTGAAAAAATAATATAAAGCCACTAGAAAATGCAGGTGGTAGGGTAAAGGGAGAGTTTTGTCAAAATCAGGCACTTGACAAGTTGAGTTTCCTAATCTGAACTCAGGTAGTGACACTTCTGTTTTTATAAAATCATCACTAAGTGACATATTGCAAAAGGTGCTTCCCTCCACCCAGGACTCAAATAGTAGTTGACAATACAGGTCATCATCTATCTATCAGTTCTGCTTTATTTGCTTAACACAAGTAATGAAAAAAAATCTATTGTTTCCTTTAGAAATTTTCTGAGAAATGAAAAAAATTTGTAAAGGTTATTTTATAGAGGTGGGCTAATGAATAAAAGTAGTTTATCTAAATATCACTGCTGTATACATGCTAAAATATTTCACTGAAATAGTTATATTGAATTTGTCAGTCAGGAAGTGTTTAATGAAGCTATGATTCAGTGAGTTGCAGTGGACTCTTTTCTTTCTCACAAAGGAATATGAAACAAGTGTTTTTACTGTGCAGATCTAAAGCAGAAACAAAGAATTTTATTGCAGTATGGCTAGATTTTGCAATATAACAAATTTGGCCCCAACATGAAAATATTTGTATGCATCTATGAATACTCAGGAAATAAATATTTAACAAGTTAAGGACAGAAGTATATGAACATGCTCATAGAATGTGAAAATTTCTATGTAAAGAACACACAACATACAGTGTTGCCTGCCTCACACGTATATTGTGGTTATCCTGGTTTTAGATAATAATAATTTTTCACTTTGCGTTTCCAGTGTTCTCCTTTTCTGACCTCTTTGCTTAAAAAGCATTAACCCATTATGCCTCACATTTATTTTTGTTTACTATTAATAAAATCAACATCACAATATTAAATCTGAATTACAAAAATATTATTATACTTTTGGAGATAAGTTCCTGGAAAAGCAACTAAATGACATGGCTCGACAAGCCAGCAGTGGAACTTAAATATCTTCACTGCAAATCAACTGACCAGGAAAAGACAAATCTCTGGTTTTTTTGATAGTTAAAAAAATGACTAGAGAAGCAGGTTCTTATTTCCCATCACGGCGCTGTCACCTCCCAACCTGGATTTACACTGACACTCTCCAGGGCAGGATTAGAAGTTATGGAACAGCTTGTGTAAAAGCAGCAGCTCTGTGAGCTGGGGCTGCTCTGTCTGTCTCAGGGAGAGATATAATGCAATCATGCTTCCATTGAGATGATGGATATGGATAAACTACTCACAGTCTTTTCTGGTAACAACTCTGGAAGGTATGGAAACAAACTTGTCATATAAAACAAATAGTGGTGTCCTTCATGAAACAGAGGTTTAAAACCAAGGAGCTTCTTGGCCAAAGATGTTGTGAAACCTAAAAGTTTACATCAGATCATGGGAAGATTGCACTTATATGTGAACTTCATTGGCACTTCCACAATGCTGCCTTATCTATCACATTAATTGCATTAAGTATCAAAGAAATGGAAGCTGATATATATGATACTAACTTTTAAAGAGGTCTGGGAAGTATCTGGTTAATTACAGACTGTTAACCAAGTGAAGTGCAATTACAGTGTTTGCCAAGGGAAATGCTGATGCAGGTGTAAAGTAAATGAAGGAAGGTCCATGTCACACCGAACAACTGAACTATGGAAATCACTGTAATAGGATTTTATGAAGACATTGAGAAGGCAAATAATTAATGGGTATGTCTATTAAAGGCAGCTCTAAATCTTCAAAATTATCTAAACTAATGACTGATAGGAACTGAGAAAATATATCTATGAAAAATCATTGTTCATCCTCTCTTTTTTCAACAGCCTTTCCCATGTCACCTACTATTTTCATCTCCTAAGAAGTTAAAATGCTGCTAAAAACCTAATTTGGAATTTTTTTCTCTTCTGTTTATTTTTCCAAGAAACAACTGCAACCATCCAATCCTTCCCTTCATTCACTATTTATCCCAAGTTCATTCTACTCTCTTTACATTCTCGCACATTTGTCAAGGATAAGCAAGGTAAAATACATCAGACACCAATGAAAGGGGTGATTTCCCCCCCTTCCTCAGTTCAGGAGTTGTGGGACCCTGCTCTTAAGCAAACCTGATGGGAACATTGTGGGCTGCATGACTCCAGAGAGGCCTTTGCCACTCTGTAATTCCAGTCCTCTCCCCTGTCCCAACACAGGCACCACCTGTATTCCCAGTTCACTCATGCACTTCAAATCTGAGCCACAGAGTAAAATAAGCAGTTCCCATAGTCACCACCAAAAATGAATGTGAAATCTGCCTACTGTGCAACATCTTTTCTACTTGCAAAACTCTAGAAAAGCTTTGTAAACAGTCATTAGTAAAATAAAAGAGCATGAACCTACAAAATTAATGCCATTTCCTAGTGATCTAACCACTCTAAAAAAAATCATATATCTGCTCCCTTGAACAAGATTTAAAATTATGTTCAAATGGGTCTTATTGGAATATGAACCAAGGATTACTTTTTTCTTACTAGAGTAACAAATCCAGAACCACACTTCTATGAAAATAAACATTTTAATAACATTTTCAGAGGCTCCCTGCCTCTTACTTATATTAAAAGAGAAACCTATTTTTCTCAGAGTGCAATTTCCTGCACATGTGAGCAGAAGACATGTAGTTTATCAGGGAAAGACGTAGGAAAGACTTGAACTGTAAGAACAGAACTAAACATGCTCTGTAAGCCCCTTCCCCAGCACAGACCAGTGGCTGTCTCAGTGTTATTAAGGTCCAGTTGCTGGAAGAAAAATCATGCTGCAAAGCGTAAAACACACTGCACTTGCTCAGCTAAAGAACAGCTAACAATATGAAAAACCCACTGAACATAATCTTTAAATTCAATTATGTTGTCATAAGAACAAAATATGGTATTCATAATATAAGACAAGCTATTTCTTATTCTACGTTGTATTTAATTTACTTGGAAGTCTACACTGGATTTAGTTTATTACTATTCAAAAGTGAAAAAAAAAGAGCACCCAGTATCATCAGTGACATATCTTTTTCATATGGAAAGGTTCTTTCCAGTCTTGCCAATATCTTGCAATAAATATATACTGTATATTAATCTAATGTGGTTGATGCTCAGCTGCAGAAGGTAGAAGTGTGGCAATACCAATTTTTTCTTAGTGAAGATTTGACTCACCTTGGAGAATAAATTACTTATTGCTCTACTTTCCTCTCACCGATGAAAACCCAAGGCAGGGAACAGGAAGACAGCATCCATAAAGTCATATATTTACTTGTCATTTGTTTACTCAAATGCACCAAGCTCTCCTGTGCTGAACTGGTTTTTTTCTTTCCATTATGCCTCCTTGCTAAGGAAAAATGACCATTTGGCCTCCATGGATAAGAAAAAATATGAGGCTAATTTCTGCATCTGCAGCACTTCTTGGCTTTCTAAGCTCTAACATCTTCATTTTGGGGAGTTGAAAGAAAATGCCCAAAAGCTATTGCCTGATAAAAAGTGGATGCTAATGCATTCTTTAACACAAATGTGATTCTCTTCAAAGAGTGTGTGTGTGTTAATTTTGTGTATCTGCATATAATGGGAAACTTACAAAAATTGTGTATCAAAAGCTAGGTATAACCTATGACATACTATAACCTATGATATGATTCCAGGATTCTATATGATTTGATATATGACTGAAAGAATTTCTATCCTCTCACTCCTGAGTATTCTGCTCTTTTGGCATGAAGAGAAATCTAAATATTTATTTCAGAGCCAGTGCCAACATGATAGGCAAGACCTTAATATCCACAGTTTAGCAGCTCTTGTCAAGCCTTTCAGATATATCATAAACAATGGGATTTCAGTAAACCACTGCCTGGTTGGGCTGAGGCCACAAGACTGAGGAGATTAATATGTTGGGTTTTTTTTGTTTTTTGTTCCAGACATTACTGTGTTTGTGAAATGCTTCCTTTCATAGAGTCAAGATTCACAGTAAAATAGTTGCAGAAGTTTCTCGAGAATATAGGTCAGAAGTATTATATCAGTATTAACAATAAGTTGAACAAGGAGAATGAATAGCAGTGTCTAAGTATCATTCACACCATTGTACCACAAATCATCCTTTCAATCATTATTTTAATTATTCCTGTAACAGCTCTGGAAAGAATCATTATTCCTCAGTAACCATTAAAGAGGAAAGAAAAGTGAGGAAAAATAAAATTAGACCTGCATCATTTAAATGAAAAAGTTCATGTCTAAATATGAAACCAGAAAAAAAAGAAAAAAAATACACATTGTTTTATGTATATGAAATATAGAGCTATATCACTTCCAAAGCAAAATATGCATGAAAGATTGAAAGATCAATGTGGAAGCTAAAATATCAAAGCTAATTAAGAAAATTAACAATTTGGTATTTTACTAAAAATGCATGTAATTAGAATTACAACAGCATAAAATATGCTTGGAAAAAATTGAAATACAACACCAGTAGGATAGTTCTGCACAGAACGTGAAAATTGGCTGTGAGGGAAAAGAGACCAAGTTTATTCTACAATCTTTCCTGTGAGGGGAGGGATGACAAGTGTGCTTCCTTGGCTTTGCTGCTTGTTTTCCTCTACTCTCTGGCACCCTGTCAAATCTGAAATGGCCTTAGAATTCAACCTTAGAATTCCTCATTCAGGATGAACAAATGAAATATTTGAAAGAGGATTAATGTGATTAGAATCATCAACAGAATGATTTTTCCACAGGAAATGCTAAAATAAAGGTGCTTCTTCTACACTTTCAAATTAATCTCCTTTTGCAAACATACAGATACTATCAAGTAGATATTCACAGGTGTGTATAAGTGAGGTATGTAAATGTGTTTACTTTGTTACCAAATATATAAATTTTATTCCACGCTCTCTCTAGCTTATTCCCTTCAATCCAAAAAGGAAAGTAATTCCTTTAATTACCAGGAAGGAAAAACTGGGCTGGAATATACCATTTTACCTTTTCAGCCTCACACTTGACAAGGGTCTTCCAGCCCCTTGTGCTGCTGAAAAGCTGCCAAAGGGGGACAGTGAACAGTGTGTTTCCTCTTCAAAAGCACTAGTTTGATTTAATAATGGATGGAGCAGAAAGGACAGTGAACCAGCAGCTGACATGAACCTGCTTCCAGGTTCTGTGTGCTGACTTCCTACAATGCTCCCATGGCATTTTCAACTTGCATATTCTATAGATATTTTTCTGCTCTATTGAGAAATAACAGTTCTACTTTTAAAAGGCTGGTGTATCACAATGACTATGGACATTTTTTCTAGGAGGACGGTTTGTCTGTGTGTTCTCATGCCATGGTGCAGAGGGCCAACATGACAAACAGCATTTTTTGTTCCAAAAGTAAGATGGCTACCCTGTAGCAAAGTCAGTTTAAAGAATGTTTTTGTCATTGAACTGAAAAAGAAAAAGATAGGCTTGTCATTTTTCCTCATTTTTGTAGAGGAGGAGTATGTTAAAGATTTCAACAGTGATATTCTTAGACAACTTCAATTTCACATGAAAGCAAGTTTCTGCCTCCTCTGCCTCTCCTGTACTATATTGATAGGTCTTTGGTTGTGCCTACTGTTGTGAAGAAAATTAGCTCTTTCTCATTTCCACTTCAAAAAACTGCCTGGCAGGACCATCCTCTTCCCTACCTCAATGCATTCAGTTCAGAAAGTGCCTTAGAGGAAGATTCTGGTAAAAGTACAAGTATAGTGCATGATTTTAGGAAGGAATAAAACTATATTTGTATTTACATGTATATATAAATTTACAAGCATATATGTATTTAAATATTTTGCATATATGCACATATACTTGTACATTTGTATATATGTGTGTGTACATATATTTACACACATGTATTAAACCATAGAACTAAACCTACAAATCTCAGTGCAATGTACAGATACCAGTCTACCTTTCAAATCACTTGGCAAACAGAAGCTTGGCTGCCCCATGTGCTCACACCCACACGAACACTTGTCCTTTTCAGCCAAAACCACAAAGATTTTAGATACAAATGTCTGTAAGAGTAATAAAATTAAAATTAAGGAATTAGTAACATCATCATCAAATTGAAAGATGGAAGGCTAAATATGCTGCACAGGCTTTGAAAACTCCCTTTCCTTTGCCACTAAGGACATGTCTGCTCTTTATCCAAATGTCAATGATTTGAGGTGGTATGAAAAACTGTGCACAAGGTACTTCTGTGTGTTGAAGTGAATATTTCCTGTGTGGCAAATCCCGATGGTCAGAAAATAAAGTGATTCTGTGATTTATTAGCATTCAAACAAACTCTGCACAGATTCTCACACTCCTCGTATTGCCTTTAATATTCTACACAGAATAGCACACGCTTTTCTGTCTGCATACAAATATATTTATGTGCAAATCTTGCAAACTGTTCATTTGTGCAAAATCTATAGCTGTTTTTTACATGCCCAACTCAAATTTGTTAAGTACAAATGATAAAAGAGTAGTCAAATAGCTACAGAAATGTGAAAAAAAAAAAAAACAAAGTCCTATTGAAATCTATTTTTGGAAATTACTTTTTATATATCACTTGAGCATATATGTCTAAAAAGGAAAAATCTTTACATGGAAAAGTAAACATGGATTAATTTAATTATTAATTTTTCTAATTTGAACATTATAGAACAGCAGTATTTGAAGTCTTGCATTGGGCTAAGTTGTCAAATTCTGTGAACTTCTAAATCTAACAGATTTTTTGTGAACAATAACCATTAACAATTAACCCATCATGTTCCTGCTTTCAGATGTAGAAATTGGGCTGGAATTATAGTCAGGACTTCTAGTTTGCTTTCCAATGCCATGCTCTGTTTTTAAACAAGCGTAACTTTTAGAACTTACTCTTTGACTACATTTTCACTAAGCTCTCTCCACTCCAGATGAAATCAAAGCTCTCAGTTATTCTGACAGTGGAATTCCTACAACAAATTTGCTTCTGAACTGCCCCTTTCAAGCAATGAAACCACATAGTTGTCTAACAATCTTCAAAATTTTCCACTCTTTTTCTGTTAATGTCTGCATGGAAAAGAATCCCAGTGCAATGTGGACTACCAAGTAATTTCTGGTTTTCCACAGTTTGAATAATTCAAGTATTTTAATTTGTGACTAATTACTATGTACAGTTGTAAAGACTGTGCATAAATAAACAGTAAGGCAGGAGAGACGACTTGCCAAAATCATTCTGAATTGTCTTGAGAAAAACTGTTCATTGCTGTACCTTACCTATTTGACTAATAGTGTCTGGCAGGGCTGCATAATGTATACTCATTTTTGGAAGTTTGAGTGTTTTGGTGAGGAATAATTTGGATAATCATACTGCAAAAACATTGGATCCTAAAGGAGGTGACGGTGGGAGGTGCAGTGTGTGTGTTTTACTTTCACCTCTATGCTCAGTATAACTCCCAGGCACATAATTCACTTTGTTCCTCAGTCAGTTAAGTTGCACTAAACTTTTTCTTTTACACCATTCTGTTATTATCTAGTTTTAAATAGTTCCAGAAACTTCCTTGAATCCTTAGGAGGGACAGAGACTTTGAAGGTAGCATGGATTCAGGCTGAGAATCTAGCTAGTCAACTTTGTGACTTTTTTGATAGGAACAGTACAGACCTATTCCAAAAGAGATGATATAAGATAATTATCATATGGACCAGAGTGGAATGTAAGGTTTTATTTCATCACTGTATACACTCTAGAAGAGATTTTTAAAAGGGAAACCATATTGCTGCATTCGCACTGGCAGAAGAACTCGCATTCAGCAAACATAGATAAATGCAAATACCAAAGCTGGGACATATAAAATGTGAAGGACATGCCTCCAAAGGCACCTGATAATGCAGATGAATACATATTGTATATTGTTACTAACCATTTTCATGTAAAGCCACCAAGCAAAGTGAAAATGACAATGTAAGCTAGTTTCTCAGTATGATCAGTATGATGAGAAGTCCCTTTCTTTTAGATCATTTTATTTCTATTTGCTTTTAGCTTTAATCAAGACCACTCATCTGTGAATTGAGTGAATGGTTTCTATAGATATTTATTGATTTGGAAGGAGACATAGTTATCAGAAAACTCCAGGCCAAAGAAATGAAAAGCCCCTGCAGAGAAGATACTGTGTGAATGTTTCTCAGGACTAATTTAACCCTGTAGGCCAGTGGCCTTGTCACACCTGCAAAAATAATCACAGGATAATCACAGGACACCCAGAACACGCTGGACCTGTCCAAAGCCACCAGCCCACACTGGCTTCCCCTGCAGGCTGTGACAGACCAGACCCAAAAGGGCAGAGGCTGTTCCATGCAGATGACAACCTCAGGAATCCACATTTGTGCCTCAGAAAGCAAAGAACACTCAGAGGAACTCTCCAAACCCTTAACTAGGTGCCATTAGGACACCAGTACTCTGCCTCTGCACACAGTGTGGGGATTGCCCTGCCAGGATGGCTGTGAGTGAGCACAGGAGTCAATAGGTGCATGTGTTGTGTGAAAACAGCTTCTGCTATTAATTATAACATCTTGATTCCATTAGTTCTAACAGCTCTGTGTCCTCCCAGCTTGATCCCCTATTAAGAAATGATCATTACATGTTTACTCCTGACCAGTTCATGAACTGACTTCAGAATTCCAGAAGGCTGTTCATAATTTAGGAAAAATAACAGATTACGATGAAAATAATGAAAGAATGTAAAGAACAGCATGGCTAGACATTTGCATATGGATGAGAGAAAAGGAGCTTGCTTTTGCTTCCTTGGAGATACCTGGAATTCCCGAAATTTCAACCAATTTGAAGAGAAAATTATGTAATTTAGATTTTTGACAAAATGGAAGCTACCTATTTAAGCCCTGCTTGGGCTAGTAATAGAAGTTTGTGTGCTGGAAACCTTCTTTGAAATAAACCTGAAACAAGTTAGCTGGCAGGTAGGTTTGTGCTGCAAGGGATTCTGACAGGCTGTCAAAGTTCCACTTTTCTCACATTCAATCAACCTCTCTCTTCTAAAGAAAGCAGAAAATATGTCAAAATGACAGCTGCCGAAGCATAGCAGGAGCAGCAGCCAGCTAGCTGCTAGCCTATTACCTTAGGAAAGAAATCATGGAAAACTGGTGTAAATGGAACCCACTGAATAGGGTTATAATTTGCCTGGTCAAATAGTGACTCAATTAAAGGCTTATTAACCCTTCAGGTACTGTTACTAATGTTCCCACACTTTTTTATTTATTCTGAGGTTTTGGCTCATCTAGCAGGAACAAACTGATTTACAATGAGAATACTTTGATGCTTCTAATGACTTTCCAAAATTAATTTGCCACAAAATTGAGTAGAATTAATTTGAAAGCAAATCCAGCAGAGACAATAATATAATTACATGTGACTTTAAACTACTTAGCTGGGTCAATATAATCTTGATGATCTTAAAGAAATGGAAGAAGAAATAACAGTGTTTGTCTGAGATCTCAGTTACTTCTACTGCTTCTGTTTTGCAGAGTTTTGTCTATGCAGAGGGCATCACACTCTCACCTAACCTGCTAAGGTTATATTGGGACATCCAGTTCAGATCCCTGTCTCATTTCTTCAGTGTAATCCTGGTTATGCCGGCAGTACATTCCTTTGGCAGCAGCAGGAACCTGGTCTTAGACTGGAAGGCTTAAATGCATGTTCTGCCAATATTTTTCTGATAACTGTCTTTATACCCCAGCTAAACCTGACTGGAATCTCAGGACAAAAAAAGGCAATGCTCTAACTGCACGGCTCAATTGCAAAAGTCTTCTGCAAACAACAGAGCTCCTCGAGCTTCTCACAGAAAGGTCATAAGAGCCTTTCTCTGGGAAAGTCTTAAGCAACATAAATACACAAGTGGGTCCTGACTGTAAAGGTGTGTGTGCACAGAAAGTGTGAGACAAGTACCTAGCACATGAACTGAGAGCTCTCAAAGATAGAGCTGCAAGGTAGATTTGTCCTAACATCTTTTAACCACAGACTTCACCCTTGACACCTTGTACTTAGAAGTTTAAAAATGAAATGATATTAGGCTTTTGTTACGAATGTGAGAAGCTTTAGATGGACTATCTATAAACACTGTAAAATAATATATCAGAAAAGCAGCAAGATAGTAATGACAATTATTTGTCATAGCTGGAAATGACACATCCCATCTTCCCATTGTGTGAAAAATCAAATGATATATGTTATTTCCAACCCCTTCTTTACTACCTTTTAGTGCTTCTAATTGCACATCTTCTAAAGCAAATTCAAATCATGGAAATCACCTCACACAAAATCCAACCACTCTAATTTATATGGCTCAATCTTAACAGATCCTGGCTTAAGTTTCGAAGTGCAAAATGAAGTGAATCTCCTTTTAAAGGCTGTAGTCATTCACTTGGCCACTACGGCTGAGAAACAGTAACAGCCTTCGATGTGGGATGGGGAATCTCTCCTCTGTTGCACTGAGCTATTCAATAAGGCTCTGGAAGCAAATTCCCTCTAAGTAATTTCTAAAGGAGAGCTTTCCAGCTGTGAAGCATCTTTGCTTGTATTATATGAGCATCCTAATTACTCCACAAAGAACATTATGTCCTCATACCCAACCTTTGAGAAAAATTACAATGATACTGTGGTGATAAAAATGGGAATAAGCAACAAACCCCAGAAAACCAGCTTCCACAAGCTATTGTTGCTGTAGGTAACTGTGCAGTCTTATCACAGTCTTGACTTTTACACACATCATTTAGAGAGAACAAAAAGCTGGTCTCCTTGTATTTTCCTGCAAACAGCCCCCATACAACCCTTAAACCTGTCATCTTTACAACTTCCATCTGCCTTCTAATTTGTCTTTGCTTGGGAAAGCAGCAACTTTGAACTGGTAAGACACATCCTTCATTCTGTCTCATTTGTTTCATTAAGAATGCTTGACAAGCTTAAATTCCAACATCAAAATAACTGTTAGCAAAGAAATGGCAAGCTAAAGGACTACACTTTTGTTCTTTGGTTTTAGGACGTATCCTTCTCACAGAACTTGAAGTTGTTTGGTGACATTACAAAAAAAAATCCCCAAACCCAAAACAAAATCCCAAACCAAAAAACCCTCATAATAGCAGACTTGGAGGATTCATCTGCAAGAGCTCAGCACTGCTCATTAATTCCAATTCTCAGGCTGTTAAATACAGCCGAGCTTAGTGAAGGATTGCAAATTTAGGCAGGCAGAGAAAACCAGGTTCCTGTTCTTTACATGTACTCATATTTTTATTTATTTTTAACACAGTTCCTCATATAGACAATAACTGCTGAGCTATTTCAATCTCTGTGACTCAGTCCCTGTGTCAATCATGAGCCAGGCATTTCACTCACAAAAGTCTTCACCTGACATTAATTCCTGACGTGCTGAAAACAGACCAAGGGGATTTTGTAAATAGTTATTTATTGCAGCCTGCAATTAACATGTTTCTTATTAAAAAATGATCATTATCTTTCTTTTCAAAACTAATGGCCTGGGTAGAGCCTCACTGACCTGCCTGGAGGCTGAAGATGTCAATAAACAAATAAGGTAGAGCAGAGCAGCAACCAACCAGTGTTTACACCTTCATGAAATCCCTTTCCTGAATGATATTCTGCAATAACATGCCCTAAAGCCATTTACTGGGGGAGAGGAAGACAGGGGAATAAAGGGAGAGCATTTCTAGGTAATCAGAAAGTATCAAAAGAGAGAAAAGTATTTGTTTAGGGTGTATGAGCTGGGTGCATGCACCGGAAAACGGATCTGATCATGCATGTGACAAGATCAGCCTCTAATTATGTTATAGGAAATTATTTCCTCCTAGTCTGCAAGGTACTTGGAAACAGGGCTTCTGCTGTAAGCTCTTGATGACACTTGGTGCCCTCAGGTGAGAAAATCAAAATCAGAGGTATGATTCTTTCATTAGCTTAAGAACATACCAATATATGTTTCTTAAACTCCCTAAAACACACCCGTGCTCTGTCAGCCGCATTTTTAATTCCGAGTCTAAGGCTGTAGAGCTCCAGTTTGATGCACACAGCTTGATTATAAAGCAGTCTGTCTCCCTGGCTGTTGGAAGTGACATGCTCTCCGCCTAAGGGATTAACCAAAAGGGAAAGTTGATCTGAATATCCTGGGGTAGCAGAGTTCTATTGACTCTGTGAATCTCAGAATTGCTCATGCAGTAAAACAGGAATTCTATCCAGGAGAAAAATGAGATCAAGATCTCTCAAGGGGCCATGGAAAGTCCTGCCCCTCATTTGAGCATAAATAACATGATAATCATCACATCCTCCTATAACTGCCTGTACCTTGATTGAAATCAGAAAAAGCAAAAAATATGTCATTATAGATACAAAGATCTATAGCTTACAATATATGGGCATTAATTAGCTCCATTTTTCTATTGAGATGTTCTGATCCAGAGCTAATTTTAAAAAAAAAATCTATTTTGGTAGCCATGTTAAAAATAGTGGCTGAAACTTACACATTTTCACCTTTAGTTTTTAAGACTAAACCTGCAAAAAATTACATCAATCCTAAACAAAGAGAGCGACATTATTTGAAAAATGGAGTTGGAAAATTTTGAATAAATATCTTAAACCAAAAATGTTTAATTCAAAATTACTGATACAGTTTATACAGTAAAAGATGTTACTCCTCTCTGCCAAAATCTGATTTAAATAACCCATGCTTTTAGCCCTGCATGTTGTGACACTGAATTAAATATTCCTCCAAATTTAAAATGCTTGATCAGTTCAATCTAAACATGCAAAATATTTACAAAATTTATATTCAAGGACTTCCATATAAATACATTCAAATATTTCAATATATTTGTCTGAAATGGGATTTAATCTAGGAATTTTCTGAATTTGCCAATGTATTTTACAGAAAGGATGATGCAAAGGTAACACACAGAATTGTTATTTGTTTCACTTTTTCTTTCCTATAAAAGATATATACTTCTGTATTTCCTGATGAAAATGAAGTCTTTCACAACCAAAATAAAATAAATGTAACTGACTTATTTCCATGAAA
This sequence comes from Calyptomena viridis, assembly GCA_013390005.1. Taxonomy (NCBI): domain Eukaryota; kingdom Metazoa; phylum Chordata; class Aves; order Passeriformes; family Eurylaimidae; genus Calyptomena; species Calyptomena viridis. Next base: position 48,372 of record WEIV01000017.1, read on the forward strand.
TGTTTTCAACAATGCTCAGCAGACCACAATAATCTGTGTTATATGTTGTGCACTGTAACTACAGACCTGCTGTCAGTGGGAAACTTAGAAATCTCACACCAAGAAACTTTCAGTGTTCATCCATCACTGAATTTAATTTGCACTTTAACTAAGGGACAAAAATATAGTCGTATAAATATTTTTAAATATATAAAAATTACAATGTTCTGTATGGAACAGCACATTAAATAGCACATTAAATAACCCTTATGACTTGTTAAGGAAAAGAAGTTTTCTCTTGCCCCTCTGATACACATAAGAGATATAATGGGCTGGTGCCAAGATTTCCTCCTGCATGTGACATGTCAATTTATTAGCTACTGCTTATGTTTTGGTTCATAAGATTATTGGATCTAAGCTTTAATTTGAAAAGCCCTAATTTTCCTACGTTGCTATATTTCCTTTCTGTGAATTAGTGCAGCTTCAATTTTATCAGTATGACAGCTGGGGATCCCTGAGGAAACAACATTCTTACAACATTCTTCCACCAACAGAGAACCAATCCCATTTGAGAGAGAAAGAAAATCTATTAACAGACATCTAGTGCTTTCACAGGATTGATTCTTTTATAGAATGCTGGCACTTTTGGATGACCTGGCAGCAACAAAATCAAGGTGGTCTGTGCTATTTGACAGTTAGACAATCATTTATTCACACCAGCCTGGTAAGTTCCTTTCAAACTCCTGCAGAAAGGGGGACTTCAATTAAGAGTGAAGAGCAAGTTGTTCCTGATGCTATTGAAGTCAGAATAAAAGCAGGCTACCCATGTCTCCTGTAATCTCACATTTTAAAAATAAGACTCACAGCCCTCTTCCTACCAAAAGCCATCCATCATGCATTCCCCCCAAACTCTGTTGCCTTTTCCCATACTCCTGAATGACTGGATCCAAAACCCCTGGAGCTGAGTGTTTGAGCCATTGCTGCAAGCACGTGGCACTGCAATAAAAAGGAGAAAAACAAAAGAGGAGACTTTATTTCTCACAAGGATATGTAAAGAAGAGAAGGAAACCTTCAGACTCTTCTTTGAAGAGACAGGGAGTGAAGAAGTCCTGTCTTACATCCCTTCTCTCCACCCATTTCATTCACCTCTGTGTTATGAAACACTCACCCCATGAAGACATAAATAGTGACATCTCACCAGTGCAGATGGGTGACATTTGAAAGCCTTGCTCTTGTTACCTAAATTGCATATTTTGTCGTTACAATTATTGCAGTTTATTTAGAATGCTCTGCACTGGCTCCAGCTCTGTGCTGATCACTCGCTATTGAAGTGGCCCATGTGACACTGCCACTGCTGCAATATTAGCACATGAAAATGCCTTTTTGGCAAACAAGTAAATCAGAGACAAAGCATGCTATGCACAGACTGTAATTATGGCTGTATACTTTTTCATCATGGAGTGAAAAAATTTACAACAGTATTTACTGTTGTAATTAAACTGATTCCCCCAAGAACTACAATGAACTTTGGGAAGTGATAAATAAATGCAGCAGCAAGCTGTTCCTTTGAGATTTACACTCAGATGATAAGATCTCCTGAGTTCCTGGAGAGAGAAGAAGAAGGTAGGTTCATAATTTATCTTCTTCAAGCCCGGTCCAAAACCTATTAGAATCATTAAAAGTCTGTAAATTGATTTTGGACAAAGTTCATTCGAAAGTAATTTTATTCTTGAAATACAAGTTTTAATTTTCTAATGCTAAAATTAAAACAGAAATGGCTTATCATTTCCCTTTGAAATAAAGGGTTTAATATTTGCTTTAGATAAAAATGATTGCTATATTTTTCATCCGCATTTTCTGTAGAGAAACGAAAATATTTTCTGATCAACAGCAAACATATTTTTACACATCTGCACAACCAGCAACAAAGAATATGTAAGAGAATTTGAAGTGTATGTAACGAGATACAAATAACACTTGTTTGGTGTTTTTTTAAACTTCACATTTAAACAAGACAGCAACAGATCTCCTCTCTGAATGCTTATTTAAAGGTCTATTTCTGTCTTCATGAACATAGAAGTCATGGTTTTCTCTAAGTAACAGAGGAATAAAACATGCACCAGTGCCTTATCAGCCTCCCAGTGCTGCGTAGGACCCTTGGGTTCTTGGAAAGGAGGGGACAAGAGTGCTGGGCTGGCACAGGTTGGGAGGTCACCTTTGACTCCTGTGCCTGTAATGACACTGTTTATTCCACCTGCTGCCCACCTGGGGAAACATTCTAGAAGAGGGAGAATAATCTGTCAGCTATATGGTTGAAACAGATCCAAATATGCTGTAAACACCAAGGTGGCTGCCTACAAGAGGGTGGGAATAATTTGTATCATGCTATTACGTGAATTTGATTGCCAGGATTGGGTTTCTTCCTTATTTATGTAACTTTTCTGTTCAGTGTGGCTTTTTAAAATGAATTTTCTCTACAGCTTTCTCCAGCATACTTGAACAGAGTTGTATTTCCAATTACTTGGGGTAGGAAGTAGTTATCTCCTCCATGAGAAGATTGAAAACATAAAAGTGGACTCCAGTTTTGGGAACTGCTCCTTCCTCATTTGCCCAGGACCTCTGCCAAAATCATGCTTATAGCATGGCAGTGGGATCACCACAGATCTCTTAATCAAATTAAACAGGTGAAAGAGGTGCACAGCATGGCTTCTGGCCTAGTATTTCCTACATCTGGTACATACAGGTGTAGTTTAAATTACTTTCCCAATGACTTGTGATTCTTCCTGTAGTACTCGTGTTTACTTGCACGAGTTTATAGACACTCATCAAAGATAAATAATGATATTTATACAGAACACTTACTATGGAAAAAGTAAAGGTGGCTTGACTTGAGGAGGTGGAAAGAATAGATGGGGGTGAATACACAAAACCTGAGATTTCATATTTTCTTGCTCAAATATCTTCTATAGCATCGTCTGTTGAATAAAAGCACTGCCAGAAATAGGCTTTACTACTATATATTCCCTAAATGGGCATACCAAAAATGAAGTTCTTGTTCATTATTTCAGGAACCTTCTGAATTCAGATACTTATGTTTGAGTGTCTACAGTTTTTTCCCCAGCAAACGTATTACAGTCATTTGATATTACAGGTGAAGCAATGATATAGTTTCTCAAGCAGGTCCTCAGAGTACAACAAAACGGGGCACTATGAAGCCAAAGCCCTTAAAGAAACTAAATATTTGATGGAGTAAGACACATAAACCCCCACCTAATTACTCTTCGAAAAACGAGACAGTTACCTTTACTACAGTGATTAGCAGTTACTGCCTCATTCAATCCCCCTGCAATGAACGGACTGATTAGACAAGCCAGTGATTAATAAGGGAGTAACACATTAGCTTTTTTAAGACACAATGTGAACACAATCCCACTTTACAATCTTGCAGACTACATTTTTCAGATGAAAGGACAGGTTCCTGTGATCAAAGTTTGAAATTCTAATGAACTGACTTGCATGTTTTACAATAACAATAATAACAGAGAGGATTAATCAGCTTTTTCAGTCCTACCTAAATCATTATTTTCTTTCAAATCTCAATGCAGCAATTTTAATAGAGCAGAAATAAGAATTTCACGATTTGATCTTAAGTATATTAGTTTTGTTCATTCTGAAGCAACTCACACTTCCCCTAGGGATGTACACTGCCATTTTATTTCGTTATTCTACCTACTTTTACTTTAAAAGAAAAAGAGCATCTTTGACAAAGACCTCCGGCAACAAACTCAAGGCACCTCACAAAGTCTCCTTCTATCTTGGTGATGAATATAATAAATCAGATATCCCCCTTGTTGTGTAAATTACAGCCATTGGAACAAACCCAGAAAACCAATATGACAAAAAACATGTTGAAAGCTGCTGTCAGCTGTACATGACATAAAATCTCAAAATTAAGAAAGAAATCCCCCAAACCAGTGTGGACACTGCTTTCTATGTCTTGTAAAAGTTCTTGACTCAAGTTGCTCTTACGTAGAAAGGTTTTATATCTGCAGAAACTCAAAATCTTATGAGCAGTGTAACGAAAAAAAGTCAGCAAAGTCAACATCCCTTCTCACTAGCCCTTCATCTTTTGATCAGAGTATCTGGTTCTAATTCTAAGAACATTGAATAAATAACTTCTAAACAGTAGAGATATTAAAAAGATACTAAAAAGAATTTGGACTCTATCTGACATTAACCCATGGGAAAAAAAAAATCCTTTCCCAGAATCTTTTTATGCAGTTTTATAACCTATGATAGTCAAAGGGATGGATCACATCAGAGTGGCCGATTATCTGGAGGTGTGATGCCACAATAAAAAATAACTTTTCCTCCTTGAATCAATGCATCTGCATTAATACAAAGAAATAAGAGCATAAAATTTAAGGAAGGATTAGTATGCAAGTGGTAAGTATGGTAGCCTACCAGAGTTATCATTTAAGCAGATGCCAGAAGAAGGAAATATTGATCAGCACAAGTCAAAAGAAACTGAAGAGTTTGCAAATCACATGCATCTCAGTTGCATGGACAACTTGACAGCCTGAGATAGTTGGGGGAAGGTGGGAAGCTTGAGAGGCACAAAACCTACAGAATCTACAGAAGTGTCTGAGGGGACCCACCTTGGCAGCAATGACTGAAGAAGCAGATACATTCCACAAGTGCTCACAGTATAGCCTCAGCTCCCATGAGTTTGTGGCTAATGCCAACAGAATAGTTTATCCTGTTTAGAAGGGTATAACATAAACTACTGGCTATTTTTGAGTACTGAAGATGAAAACCCTCTAGAATAAACAAGAAATGTTTAAAAGACCACTTTTAAAGTTCCAGCATGCTTTGGAGCTTTAGGAAGGTAGATAAATGTCTTTGATAGCCTTTAAAATGGAGGGTAATTAAAAGAGGCATTGAACTTGTAATACTTAAGAATAGAAAATAGGTCTCCTGACCACATAAGAACTATTACTAGTTTTCTGCAAAGATAAACTGTTAAAGTACTCCTCATATCTTTTGTTTACTCTGGCTGTTTCTCAAAACAGCCTCATTTCCAAGATGCATTTCTGCAATTGCTTTCAGAATGCTCATTTTCTGTACACAGGAGGCAACACCTCTGTCTCTTTTTGCCCTGTACAATGAATAAAGGATCTCCAGTCTTTCTCACCACAGTCCCTTTGACTCAAGGTGGTTATGTGCTGTGTAACAGAAAACAGAAGGTTTGTAAAAGGGTATGCCTGAGAGATGAGAGCTATTTTCTTTTTGTTTTTATCCTGTCATCCTCTTTTCACAGCTCTTTACCAGTAACGCAGTTCATGCTACATTCATCAATGTGCAACATACACTATTACAAAGTACTTATGCTGCCATTAATAATGTACAGACTTACAATGCTTTTGATTCCAAAGTGCCCTAAAACACTTCCCTAAATGCAGCCCCAATCTTTAAGTGAACCCAGCTCCCATATGCAGCCCTCCTCAAGCAAATGGTGACAGCACTGAGAGATTTGCAAGGTCAGTTAACAAACAAAGTATAGCAAGAATGCAAATACCTGTGGTATGCCCCACAGTATCAAACCAGCACGTACCAGTGCTAATTTCAGGGGCTGAAGACTGCAAAGTGGCATGATAAATCCAGTTTGAGTGAACTGATAGGAGAAAGCTCTGGCCCTCCAGAGAAGGCCAGTGTGCATTCTGCCTCAGGGGAGAACTGCTTTTAAAGACAAACTGGAAAAGAGGTTGAAGAACTAAACATTTGGCAGGGGATAAAATAAGTAGATAAGCAGGTGTACACATACCACATAGTTGTTAAAATTCCCATTTTTTTGGCTGATCACTTCATAACACTACCGAATTGGTCTGCCTACCTATCATGCTTATAATGAAGAGAAAACCTGTCTAGTTGATAAATATTATCAGGTTGAGTTTCAAACAAGTCATCAAACATATTCATACATCAACTGTGAAATAACTGCTTTACCTTAATATACAATGTCCTCATACACTCAAATGCACACTGCAGTACATCACAGCATTCTCTGGGATGCTTAATGAAGGCCTGGGATTTTATGGCTATAATGTGTATGAAAATCTCTGGTAGTTTATATTGATTTTCTTTTTTATCTGCATTGGTACCTACACCATGATATGAGTGGACAAAATAATAAAGACTGAAAAATGCAGGAAGTTAGCTGCTTTTTTTTTTCTATTTCAATACATGTTTCTTCACATCCATAAGCTTTTTCACTTATATGTGCTACAGCCAGGAATAACAATACCACAAAAAGAGCTAGAGCTTGTATCTGAACCAACCAACTTCTCATGAATCTTACAAGTCACTTCTCTTGTGAGATTTTCCTCTTAATATCTGAAATGTAACTGCACAAAGATTTGCACAAAAATCAGAACTGTAAGTATATGTAGCATTGCATAAAGAATGGCTGTCCTTATAGAAAGGCCCAATAAAATAGAGTTTTGACATTGTATGGTCAGTTGTTATTTCATAATTTAATTGACTTAATGTTAAAATGTAAAGTGATGACTGAGATAAATCCTCACTGTGTGAGTGGGAAAATGAGTCAAATACAAACTGACAGTCTGTATTCAAAGGTTAATGACAATGGAGAAGTTCCTGTCACATTAAAATTTGGGACACAAACTTTGCAGAACAGTATAATGAGGGAAGTCTGATTCAGGCTTTTCTTTATTCCAAAGCAAAAGGTGCCTTACATTTCCATAGGCTGGTCATTCAAGTGGACAGAATAGGCGCAAATCAATTATTTATTGTAGAAGCTTCATCCTCCAAAGGGAGGATTGTATCACTGTGTCTTTGTTTTGTTTAAACAGGACAGTGGAAAAGATTCACCATATTTTTTGAGAGTTCATTGGAAAACATAAAAATGACAAACTGTGTAAAGGGCATATTTTTTCATTAATAATGAAGCTGAAGTCCATAATCCAGAGTTTTGAGCCTTTAATTTACAATTTAACTGGCAGCTCAAACATCCGGATAAGACAGCAACTGAAATAACATTTTATCTAAAGGCTTATCTCTTCCATCAGAAAGGGTATGAGGAATTAATTCTAAGTTTATCCTGTGAGATCACAGAGGGTAAAGCTAGAGAGATATGCTGGATTAATCCTCCAATATCTTAAAAGTAAAATTCATTGGAGAGGCCAATAGACAAGGGAAAAAAAACCAGCAAATACTAAATTTGACAAAGGTTACTTGAATTTTAAATATGTTTTGAATTTACTATTATTCTCCCAAACTGTTTTAGTTTTTGACTGCCAGTAGGCGTATAAAGTAATAAATGGCTCAAATAAAATATTTTTTTCTGTTCTACAGTTAAATATTTAGCAGGTGCTCAACTCCTATGTGAGAATGAAAGATGTAAATCAGGTCCCCTGTCGCAGCAGCACCCATGCAAGTCCCCATGGACCCTGATCTAGGTGGATTAGGCCTCCTTTGAGTGAGGATTGAACAAGATGAACTCCTAAGGCCATTTCAAACCTAAATTATTCTACGATTCTAATTGCTTACCCTATTTCTCCGCTTAAGCAATAATGTATTTATTGCTCTTCTATTTCTTATTAAAAGTAATTGAAGTCTACATTTCCTTCACTCTGAAATGAACTAAAGTAGACTGTATTTAAAAGTTGATAAAAACAAATCTATTTTGCAAACAGAACAGCTAATGTTTACTGGGAAAAGAATTAATGTAAAATTCTCACATTTCTGTGGAAATTCTCCCATCATCCACATAAAATAGCTTTGAACGAGCAATTTTGGACTCTACAAGGAGCTGAACCATGTTAACACTGAATGCATGAAAAATCCACAAAGATTAATTCAGTCTGTTCCTCAGCCGAGTAAATTAGCCCAAACTTAAGTCATGGGTAATCCAGTGAAGCAAGTTTTTGCACACAAACTTAATTATTTGTCATTTAGCAGAATAGAGTCATATAAGCACGTGTGTTTAAGACGCAGCATCTTGAGATTTATCTGAGATGAGGTAAATTCATCAGACACTTTTGAGTAATTTGATTAGTTTTCTTGGTTTGTGTATTAAAGGTTTAATATCACGAAGTCTTACACTGTCTTCCATAAGTAGAAAAAAATGCTGGTGAAAACCCTGTGTTGCTACTCAAACAGGCAACCCAGCTTTTTGCAAAGTCAGTACATTTTACTTTTCAGGATCTGCTGATACTTTGACTTTTTGTCAATAACAAAGGTTTAATCAACACACTAGAAATTAAAAAGATGTTTCGGCTTTTTTTTTTCCTCCCTTGTCAAACAGCATTTTTTTTTAAGCACATAAAATGGAAAGACTGATCCATTCAACTCTGATTAATGCAGGTGTTTTGGAAACTGACAAACTGAGAAGATTCACAGCATTCACTGGCTCTCACACTTCTCCTTTTAGCACTGGAAGTGTCTGAGAGCACATAACTACTTTGTGAAATACAAAATAGAAGAAAATTGGCCACTTAAGTCAAAAGGTTAATCTCAACACTTTATGGCAATATTTCTCTACTAATTAAAAAACACTTGACAAGAAATACTTGCATACCAATTCATAAGTTTTGGGCAGATTATTCTAGACCAAATATAATGCCTCAGAGTTACTCAGATTTAAAAGGAGTATTCAGGCAGCCTAGAAAATATCCATTATCTTGTACTACAGTTTGCCCCAGACTGTTGTCCCTCTTGTTTTGAGGCAAATAACAAAGAACATCTTTCTTGGTTAGACTAAATGTTAGGATTTCGGGTACATCTGTATTGGACTGCAGGCAATTACAAGCACTTATTTTAAGTTTATGGACCGTTTTGCTTATTTAATGCCTTAATTTTGTGATAAAGCAGTGACACTGAAGTGATACTGAAGTGCTCAGTGTGTCAGTAAGCCAGAAGCCCATACCATGTATTTCCTTAGCCTGAATTATGTAACAACTTAAACTGTAAAAGGATTATAGGATTATTTCAAAACCACACAAAGATGGAAACACTGCACTGTGGCAGAGTTAATGCTTATACACAAAAATAGCTGGGCTTAAAGGCACCCCAGAAGAGAGGCACAATTAAAACACTGTGAGGGGCTGAAAACTCCAGCTAAGCCTGACAACAGACACATCCCTCCCTGTGATACCAGCACCACCACAGCAGCACTGTGAGAAAAATTGTGTCAAAGCACTGGCCTTATGTGATTTAGGAAGTCTGGTGACAACATACACATATCTGAATAGTCACCCACTGCAGGCAGGTGAGCACAGGCACTGTATGGTGAGGTGATACACAGGTATGTGTACATTGTCAGCTCACTGCAGTTGGCACAGTCACCTGAATATAGGTGACTCTAGGGGTTTTACCTCTACACTAGGTCTTGGCATCAAGAAACTTGATTTTGACACCATCTGTACTTCTTTCCCACATACCACTAACAGGGAAAAAAATTCTTCCACTAATATAAAGGTGATATAAAGGTTTAATTGCTCCAAGTAAGTAATATCAAAGAAGACTGTTATTACAATAAAAATGGATACTTACCCAGGTCAAAAGCTTTACACACGACTGCTTATTTCCTCTGTCTGTCTTATTTTTTACATTTCTTGACTTATTTTCCTTAGCATGACAGTGTTGGTTTTGGTTTGTTTTTAAATTAAAATGAAGTATCGGTGGAACACAGTCCCACTGAGAGAAAGGCTACTGCCTGAACACAATATACACTGCTGTCTGGACAGTCTGCAACAGGTAGTCTGAACCAGACACAGTCCTTGCCAATTCTCTCCTTCCTGTAGGGTTTAGACACATAAAAGACATTCTGTGTTTCAAGCAGGAGCAGATAAATGTTGGATGATTAAACTGTTATAACATGGCAATTCTACACATGCATAACATACTGCACATGCAGGAGACAAGTGATATGAAAACCTTGATGCTGTGGTACCACAGTATGTGGTACCAACCTCACCCTCCATAATCCTCTTCCTTCTTTGCCCTGTGTTCACCCTGCTGTCTCTACCTCTGCCCTGCCCCTGCCTGCACTCAGCAGAGCTCAGCCCTGCTCCCTGATCAAGCTCCCAACTGCAGCAGGAAGAAAAGGAGGGAGATTGGGACTGCACTCCTCATTTCCTATCCCCAGCTGCTTCTCTCTTCTCCTTTCCCTACAGAATGTGGCAGAACAGTAGAGTCACTCTAGATCTGTAGCGAGTGAAAATCTGTCATTCTTAGCAAGGGAACATAGGAAAGGCTTTTATTTTTTTTTTCAGTACAGGAGGAGATGAAAAAGCTTTCCATTGTCATTTTGAACTGCAGCTTCTGTTGTTAAGCCCATTAATCTTGATCTACAGTAAGATCAAAGTGAAAGGACACTTCATAAGTGGCCCCTGTTCTTGATATCTACTAACCCCTTGTCCAGGCAGTTCTACAGTATCACAGCACTTGGTGGGTAACAGAATTTTTTATTCAGTATCAGACTGTGGCATTAAAAGATGTTTCTCATTACTGATAATAGAGAAAAGCAAATCCTGAGAGACAGAAAAAGGACTGAGCATGAACACAAACCAAATGCAAAAAAAAAAAAAAAAACCAAAAACTCAACATCATTAATTCTGCTGGCCAAGAGACAATTTCTTTTCTGTTTCTTTTCCAAAGGAAGTGTTGGAGTGTTGGCACAAACTCCAAAGATATCTGTGCTGAGATGTGACTACCGTCAACAAACGAGTCCAACCTTGCCTCAGGGGAGATTGACAGCAAAATTCCTGTTTGTCGTCAGTGAACCAAATTCATTACTGATATCAGTTCATTAATATGCTGACTATAGCTGGCTGAACAGAATAAAGGCCATGTGGATTGAAAGGAGAAAGTAAGATGGATCAGGTGGCTGGATCAAGACAGGGATGTAAAATACTCTAACTTTAAATATCAAATTAGGTGCATACCTACCCTCATAGGATTGCACCCTTATTACTGAAAACAATATTTAAATCCATATATGAGTAGAAAAGGCAGGATTATTCTGTGTGACATGGAACTAATATTGTCTTTTGAGCTTTTCCCCTTAAAGAAATTAAGTTGACAGCTCCAGTGTCCCTTTTGCCAAAATTTATGACACAATTTGCTGAATTATATAAAGCCCTAGAAAGAAATGACACATGTGGGATGACTTTTTATTTGAAATTTTGTTTCTTATACCAAGGTTCATCAAGCTGTTTCATATTTATTCCTCTGATTAATGATATGTCAGAATTCTAATTCTAGCACCAATTTATTGCTTGTTGGCAATTGGAGAATGAAATAGCTATGTAGGCAACATACAATATTGATTTTTATCCATCTTCTTTGAGTTCCAGTAAATGATTCCCAAATGTGTTTTGTTGTTGCAACCTAACTAAATATTACAGTCTTTTTCCTATCATCCAATAATGCTGTTACTGATGTAGCATATTCCTTAAAGTGCAACAGTCCGGTATGATTTGATGTCAGGCAGATTGAATTATAGGTTTCATATTTAAAAATTGTTACTATTCAGTTATGTGACTCACAGAGATAGATCACATCTTCTAAAGGTTATTGGATATTAGTACCTTTTTGTAACTGTGCTGAATAAAATAATAATAATTAAGAAGAATAAGGGTGCTTTCAACTGTTTTCAGATGAAATTCAGTGTGTTTAAGGTTACTTCACACAGAAGAGCAGAGGTTGGAGATAATGAAAAATTTGCAAACTTGCTTCATGTATTTTGGAGGTGGATCCATCATAACATTCATTTGACAAGCAACATCTAATTAGGGCAGTGCTATAGAAATAAAACAAAGGCAGTCTCAGCACCAGGTTTAAGCACTTGTGTTGGTAGTGTTCTTTTATATAGATTTAGAGCATGACCTTTTCTGTGAAACAAGAAGAAATGACTATTTGCATTTGAGATAAAATGATTTGAAAGAAGGCTTTAACATCCTTTTTAATATGAGGAAAGGAAGATGATCAAAATCCTGATGGGGGCAGTGATGAAAATTTTAATTGGGAAAGATACAGTCATACTTGGAGGAGGGGAAGAACAGCTCTTGGTAAGAGGTGTGGTGCACACATGCTGAAGGTGCTGCTTTGGTAGGACTTGGTAGACATTGTGTGAGTGTACAAAGAAGAATGTTGCTTTAGAGGAGAAGAAACTTGACTCCATTCCTGGTCAGTTCTAAAATTCAGCAGATAAAATAATGTGTTCAACATTATGTTTAAGATTGTAGTAGGCACATACTTCGTGGAATTCTAGAGCTCCTAAGATATGGAAAAAGTAATTTGAAAGGAAAAGAGAAAGATTAAGAACATATCCAGAGCCCATATGTTGTAAAGCTTGACTTTTAGTGCTCTTTAAGCAGGTAAGTAATGCCTAGGGGGATTTCTTTGAAACCTCTGTTTCTGAATTGATGTGCTTGCAAGATCCTAAAAATCCCAGTGCCTTAAAATATGGTTCTTACCTAAAACATGGTTCAAGATAATGCCAGATGTACAAACCTTCAAAACCTTCCTCATCTGGATGCTCTGGTGCTTATGTGATACAACTTTTGTACATCTTTTCTTTCCAAAAGGAATTTCAATTTTAGTTAAAAAACAGAGCTGAGACTGTAGAGACATATTTTTGACCACAGAAGTTATACATATAACACAGGTTCACCTTGTGAGGAAAATAACCTTGACTTCTTCCTGCTTGAGATATACTCAATTCAGATACATATTTTTACATTCTTCCTTAACTGACTCCTTTTAAGTGTTTTAAATCCTAAAATTTAAAGCTTAGTTAGCAATTGAAGAAACTTGCACATTTTCAACAGGCTACTCCTTACGAGAAAAAAAGCTACAAGTTGAACATTGAACAGTTTGTTTCTCTGGTTTTTGCCTAGCATTGTTTTGTTTGCTTCTTTACCTCCCTCTGGTCATATCTCCATACCCTTATCCCTCTTCTCCTGTCCTCCAGTTAAATACCTCTTTGGCTCCATGACTTCTAAAACAAGAGTAGTGTGACATGTAAAAATCAAAATAAAGAAACTGGCAGATTTCCTTTCCATCTTATTTTTTTTTGTTGCACCATGTCTTGCCACAAAAGAATGAAAATGAAACAGACGAGAAAATGACAATCCAGGTGGGAGAATTATTTTTTCTCTTTACTTTTGAGAAGAAAACACAGCAGAAAGTCTTCTTATTATAGGAAGGTTGAGTGATTTATTAAAAAAGCTTGTTATCAACACAAGACAGCCTGTTACTAGTGTGCTACATATTCTGCACAGTTGAAGTGTGAACAAAATTGGTAAGGCCAATTATAGCAAAAGTCTGATATACACAGACAGTAGAAACGTCTCTTGATCAAAGCCAAGTTGGC
>WEIV01000018.1:215-17056 GCA_013390005.1 Calyptomena viridis
ATTATTACATGCCCTTGTAAAAAGTCCCTCTCCAGCTCTCTTGTACTCCTTTATGTACTGGCAGGTGCTCTAACGTGTCTTCAGAGCCTTTTCTTCTCCAGAATGAATAGCCTTAACTCTCTCAGTCTATCTTCATAGGAGAGGTGTTCCATCCTTCTGATCAACTTAGTGGCCCTAGTCTGGACTCCTTCCAGCAGATCCATGTCTTTCTTGTGCTGGGGCGCTCAGATCTGGATGCAGCACTCCAGGTGGGGTCTCACAAGAGCAGAATAGAGCAGCAGAATCACCTCCCTCAACTTGCTGGCCATGCTTCTTTTGATGCAGCCCACGATAAGTTTGGCTTTCTGGGCTGTGAGCACACATTACTGCTTTTTGTGCAAGTGCACATGTTGAGTTTTTTGTCTATAAACACCCCAAGTCTTTCTCCCCAAGGCTACTCTCAATTAATTTTCCTCCCAGTCTTTTCTTATGCTTGGAATTGCCCTGACCAGGGTACTTTTGTGAGATGTAAGATGACTTCCTCTTCTTTCTTGAGTACTGAATATTCTATATCAGTACCTTAACTTCTATTTAATGTGCATGTAATTTTGAAGCATTTTGAGGCAGTTCAGCATAAAAAGGTATTACAAAAACAAGATGTTTGTTTATAGAGTTGAACAGAATCTTTTAGGTTCTGTGGCAATGCTTGCTTTGATTTTAACTCCTTAACCTTGTCTTATAAACTTGAGGTAATATCATGTGGATAGTAAGTTTAGTTAAGAAAAAGATCTAGCGTGCAAATTTGTTTCCTGTTTTAGGGATGTAGATTATTTGTGAGTTTGGTTTTGTTTTCATTTGAGACCAGGGACCTAAGACTACCTTTAATACCATCTAAGATGTGGTCTTATAATGTACTTTTTAAGCCATATTAATTTATATATTTTCATACCCTTGTAAATGAAGACATAAATCTTCTCTTCAGCTAAGTGACCACAGCTTCTCTGACATAGTCCTTTAGAACCACATATTTTATGATTAGCAATTAGGGTTGCTAATGACTTATGTAAGAGATCCATACTGGATGAAACAGGATTTTAATTGCTGGTGTAGTATGCTGAGTCCAGGAATCTTCTTCAATAGTCATGAAAAGAAAAACATGAAAGGGAAATGGTAAGACCATCAACTTTTCATAAGTTTTCATTTTCAGGATGTTAAGGTGTGTTTCTATGAAGTTCTTATTAGAAATATGAAATTAATTATAAGAATAGCATACTTTTTGTTTTCATAAGATTACTGGGAGATTGAGCAGTTCAAATGAAAATGTATATTGGAATCAAAGAATATATATGTTTGAATCAAAGGATAAAAAAAATATACTTACTGAGAATCACTATGCCCTTGAGCTGCTGAATGTAAGCTGGTAGCAGAAGAAAGTAACCTTTGAACTATTTAGATTTTTTTTTTTTAAGTATGCCTTTTAAGATGCAACAAGTCTAGCTAGAATTCTGAATTACATGTTTTCTCTGTAGTTAGATTCCTACTGTTCTGAGTTCTGTATGCTGTGGTCTGTTGGTTGAGATTTCATGGTGTGTGAAGGAAAGATTAAAATTAAAATGTATAAGACTGATTGAAATAATTAATAACCCTTTCAAGAAATTCCAGATGCATAATTTAAGTAATGCACAATAAGGGAACGTATAAAAAATATCAAATTTAACATTGAATTTAGGAAGTTCAATGTTACACTGTTTTAGCAAAAATTTGGGTTGGATTTTTTTGCTTTTTTGGGTTTTTTCCTCTAAACCGTCGTGGACATTTATGACATATTGGTTAGGATATGAACTTTCACATTCAGGGTGGGAGTTCTTGTGTGACACTGATTTGACTGGCCAAGAACGTCTCTCTTCTGAATCCTTCAGACTGTGTCCAAAGCAGGCTTTAATACTCCTACTACTTGACAGAGATAAACTAGCATTTCCCCATATTGTGTTTATCAAAGTTTAGGTTCATCCATAGTCTTAACAATTACAAAAGCAAGGAAGGCATTGTTATATCCAGTATCCAAAAGGGACTATTCTGTGCTGTCTCAGCCATTGCTGCCTACACTGCATGTTCACTGGGGCCCATAGCTTTCCGTGGTCAGGAAACAGCACAGACAGTACCACTGGATCCAGGTCCACTAATGTCTCTTAACCTGTATCTGCAGCAAATATTTCTTAAGCTGCAGTAGGTGACCTATTCCTACTATCTCTTTAATATTAGATTTTGAAGTCTTAACAGTCTCAATTCCAGCTGTGCCCAATACGAAAGAAATCTTTTCTCTGACTCCAAGACATAGGTAATTAATAAGATGCACAGCACTCCAGAAATACAGCTCATTATTTGCAACTCCACGTAGCAAGTTAGGACAGCTGGAGAAGTAAGAAGTGGCAGCAGCATAGGGAATATTGCTGAGCATATCATAAGAGGAGAAGCAGTACTCAAGAAAGGAGAACTTGTCTCAGAGCTAGAGCTTTATTCATTTGGTGCACTATGGTATCAACAGTGAGGGGCAGAGAGAAGGAAAAGCAATTGTAGGGCAGTTTAACAAGGTCAGCCGAGCTCTTCAGTGTGCGCCGGACCTGCACTTTCATGTCACCAGCCAGTGCGGTTGTCACTGCTTTGATAGCAGGCTGAGGGGGGAGGATTTGGACTGAGCTTGGCTGAGTCCCAAAACAGCAGGTATCCTTCATCCTAAATATCTGGGAAGAGGATGAGAGGTTAACATGGCACAGCACATTACCAGCTTGGTCACTGCAGCTCTTATAAGATCTGAGCCACACTGTAGCTCTGGCGTTTCTGTCTGTCCACTTCACAATGCAGGGAAGAGACCGAGGCCACAGAGGGGATGGCTGCTTGGCACTAGCCATCCATCCACCCCTTTCCTTTCACGCTTGACAATCCCAAATACAATCGAGTGAAAAAGAATTTTGTAAAGAAATAGGAATTAAATCATTCCTGTATTAAGGATTTCTTTTGCCTGTGTTTATATCTGGTTGCAAAGAAAAATTTTGAATCGTTGTCCATCTTTGTCCCTCTTTGGTACAATATTATGCAATTTCTCATAAAATAATAAAAACATTTAGAATTTTTGTATGCATGCATATGGTTTATTTCTCTTTTATATTATCTGAAAAGATAAATAGGCTTTTTTTTCTGGCAATAATTGGTTTCCTTCTTAGCTTGTCTCAGTAATTACTCTAAATAAATTTTAGTAGAATTTCACCTCATTAGTTCTTTAAAAGTAGATGCTAAGTTCCAGAATTTCAAGCACAACTTTCGAAAGCGCAAATAACTCTCATAAAGGAGCCATTTAATCAAATTACCAGCATAAGTTTTGCAGTGTTTTATATGTGTGCATAATGTGTAACAGATACAGCTCTTGTTAAAAATATAGTTGGTAGCAATTCCTTATCAAATAATGAAAGATTATATACAAATGTAATTTACTTTTCATTCAATTATATGCAGTCCTAAAGTATAATATTGAAAAGTTTATGATCGTAAAATATAGTAAGATTGCGGGTTCTGCCTGTCAGTACAAAATAGAGCTGTGGTAGACCAGAAGTACTCAGACCATAATTACATTGCAGTTAACAGCAGGAAGGATTAACAACTCTAATAGAAAAATACTGCATTTTAGGACAACCTTTATTTGTTAAATTAATAGACCGGTTCTCAGTTTTGACATTAAAAACTAACTCTATTAGTGTCCTCAGTATGTTCAAGTTAAAATCAAACTTTAGTTATTGCTATTTTATATTATCTAGGAATAAAAACGCTATTATAGGTTTTTATGTCCTGTTAAGTATCTTCTATTAAAAAAAAAAACCCGAAATTGAACTTTGTCAATCATTCACACAGCCAAAAAGTCTGAACTGAATTTTCTAAGTAAATATATTGCTCTGATTATCACAGAAGATACCTTCATGCCCTACTCATTAGAATTTTTATATTTTATTACCTATCGATATGTTATTTGTTCTATAATTGTTTTTGTTGTTCCTTCTTTCAAGATCCACATATGGAGTCAGATTGGGGTGACAATAAATAGCATAACAACTACAGATAGCCATTGCCAAATAACCAGTTTTATTGCCAAATCTTATGCTAAGAACTGTTTTGATTAAAAGGATTATAGCAGACTTCATACTGTAAGGAGATTTGCTAATGAACCAGATTTCAAAACTTGATAAAATTTTCTTTCTTTGCTTCTGGGTTTGGAGTTTTTAAAGTTTTATTAGCATTCAGTTTGATATAGTTTACAAGGTGCTGACCTTGACCTTTTTGATTTTAGAGGGAAGAATATACTGATTAATAAGGGCTTTGGACATAATCTTTTCGAGCTATCTGGTAGCCTGGTACTTTCTTTTAGATATGCATGTTGGATCTTGTGGGATGAGGTTTTGTCCCCTCAAGAATAATTTCGTATCCAATCAGAGCCATTGCTTAACAGCAGTACTACTCCTAGGTCTCATTGTTGTGGTGTTTAAAACATTGACCTCACACATTTACTTTTTGTACATCTAAAGATGCTTTTATAGCATAGTACTTCCAGCGTGTTTCCCACTGTCTTATCTTGACTATGTGGTGAATAGAATAGTTTTAGAAAACATGTTAATTATCAAAAGAAAAGTACATTTTCAAAGTACATTTACTTTAAAATTACATTCTATACAGCTGCTTCTAAGCTCTTAAAAATACTTTATTATCTACTTTGTAGTTGAGCACACTACATATAAAGTGTCTTACCATATTCTAACGTGTTTTACAAACATATGTGTAATCTATCATGTAAATCTAAATGCAGTTAAAGTATTGGAAATAAAATGAGTGAAATTCTATAAAAGGGAGAGTGGGTGAGTGGTCACAAAGATGTTGAATTTCAAATATGCTGAAGAATTATTTCAGAATTGTAGTTTAAATAGATCAACTTAAACCAGAAATCTTGTACAAAGCATAGTATATAGTTTCTATTTGGATCTTTTGCCATACTAAAAAGTCAGTTTGATATATAGATTTTTAATTTATTCATAGTCTCACCCAGCAACTGTGCTACACCAGCCTGCTATATTCTTTAATTCCAAATAAAAAATACATACTTCTACTTGTTAGTAAATATACGTAAATTGTTTTTAATAAGAGTCCAAATGAGTAAATGTTTAGTGATTTTTTTTGTTGTGCTTTTGGGTTTCTTTTCTAATTAAACTCATGTCCTTTAAAAAATAAGACACTGGAAAATTTCAGTGTGGAATGGAGGTCCAGAGTGCAACCTGCTGCTGCAAGCCAGGCAGGCATCAGAGCTTGAGCAGCCTGGTCAGGGGCTTTCCCAGGTGAGTTGTGAAAATCCCAGTGGACAGATTCTTGGTTTCCCTGGCAAGCTGCTCAAGCACCCTCACTGCAAAGAATTTTTTTATGACAAGTTAGCTTCAGCTTGTTACTGCTGCCTCTTGCCCTCTTTTTCTTCTTTCTAACCCTCACTGTGTATAGTGGAGAACTGCTCTTAGATCCTGCCATATCCTCCTTTTCTCCCTGCTAAAAAATCCCACCATTTTCTCAGACTTCTGTTATAACATCAGCTGCAGCCCCCTAACCATGTTAGTGACACTGTGCTTAAAATGTCTTTGCTTTTTCTTGTACTTGATGGGGGCAGGAGCAAATATGAGTGGTACCTTGATCCTCCTCTGCTATGGGTAGTACCTCTTTATCCAGCTGTTGCTCCTGCACACAGAGACTTGTGATGTTTCAGAGCAGACTTGGTCAGTCAAGACTGAGGCAAGCAAGTAATCAGACTGTTCTCCCATTCTCTACAATGTTCAGGTTTTTACTACTTTGAAAATACTCTCATTTTAATTTAAGTTTTGGCAGAGGTAAAATTAAACAGGGATTAAAAGTAGGATTGGGGTGGTTGTGTTGGTTGGTTGGTTGTTTTAATTTAAGAAATCTATTCCATAGATGAGGAATTACCTGCTGATTGCACATACTTCAGATACCTGTGACTTCCCCAGTCAGGAGGAAATCTGCCACTTCGTGGCTGGCAAGGAGGAAGGGAGGTTGGAGACGCCTTTCCATGGTGTGGCATGAGAGGGCAAGGGCCTCTTACAGACTGAGCTGAAGCTGTGCTGGCAGGCTGGGCCATGCAGCTGTGTACTAGTTCAAGAGATTAATTTGGCTATTCTGCTCAGCAAGAGTCTAAGAAACTGGGGCATTCTATTTGTCAGATGCAAAGGATATAATTTTGAGTGTATTTTTTTGTTGATGCAGCCAAATATAAACAAACATTGGAGTGGGATTTTGGAAACTCCAGCTTTGACAATGATCTACTGACTGCCCTGATTCCTCAGCCAGGCGGCATCACAATATCGTTTAAATTATGCAGAAAATAACACTTGCAGGAATATTTTACAAACATTGCTTTTCAGACTCAGTTTTCTTGTTCTGAAATAGACCAGGCAGTTTATCACCAAGGAGTTTTTAACGGTAAATATTAATTCACATTGTGATTCATCATATTTCGAAGTGTCTCATATTTTAATTCCGATGTGGATAAAAAAATGAATTCAGCAGTTAGCATGGATGCCTTATTTGCACATGCAGTGTAGTAGCTCCTACTTTAACTGTTTGTGAAAATATAAGAATAATAATTAAAAATAAATCAGTAGGCTTGAGTCACGTGTAGTAATCTTTGCTCTTTCTGACTGTAAAATGCTGTATTGAGCAGTTTTAGACAAACTTGTCATGTGGTCCTGTAAATATTAAGTAGTGCATGTCTGTACATTTCTTCAAATCCAAAGGCTGTTCAGTTTTTGTTTGTTTGCTTGTGGTAGTTTTCTTGTTTCCAAAGTTTGCTTCATACAGCATGGTATTTTTTTTAGCAGTTAAAGAAAACAAAATGTGTTTATTTAAAAAGTAACATTTTTTAATATGGTTTTTGCCAAGTTTTATTATTATTATTATTAACAAAATGTACGTTTTATTTCTATCTGAGCAAGTTTTGAAGCTCTGTAATAGATTACAGGAAGATAAGCCTTATCTTTAGACAATCACACAAACAGTATGTCTTTAGCCAGTTACTTCACTTGGATTTATAACATGTATTTACTAGTCGGTATCTTCTTATATTTTAGTCTTCTCCCATGATAAAATGGCAAAAATTCCACAGAAATTGACTTGGATGGTCAGTGGGTTACTCTGTCATTTATTTATGTATTCAATTCTGAGGAAAATTGTTATTAAATTTGAAATTAATGGTAAAAGTATTAAACTAGTTAATTACTAACAGTCCTATTTCAGATTTGAGATGTATTTTAAATTTCAGATAGTATGGATATTGAAACTATAGTCTTTGCATATTCAATGAAGAGCATAAGGTTGAATGGTTTCAGTTTTCCAGCCATAAGCCTGAAGCACCTGATTTCTCCTGCTGTTGTGTTATGTCTTCTAGGAGAAAAATCATTGTTTTATGTGTTTTTCCATGGATCCTTTCCAAACAAACCTTTACAATTGTGATTTTATTTCAGAAAACATGGTTTGTTCTCTAAGATAGCGTACATTCAGTGCATTGGAGAAATAAATGTAAAAAAAATTTATATAAGTGACTATTATTTTACTTATTTTTTAATCATTTAGCAATCAGATGATTGCAAAAGTGACTGCTATATAGACAGTTTGAAGAAAGTAAGCTATATTTTTGTAGTAATTTTTGATATGCATATCCAGTGTAATCACCTTACTGTCAAAACTGAAATTATAAACAAAATTCATTCACCCACAAATGTGTAGCAATATTTACTAGTTTGAAAAACATGTACAATTGCCAGAGAAACAATCAGTGTAGTGGATCAGATGTGTGAACAACATAGACTCCTGCATTCTAATCTAATCTCTTTCTCAAACAGTTCAGTTTTCCTTCAGTAGCTGCTGAATAGCTTAGTAGTACCTTCTGTGCAGGCAGGTGGTGGTTACATCACTGGTGAGGTGATGTTCTACCAAGTACAAGTGCTGAGGTTTGGGAGAAGGTTCTCTAATGGCTGGAAGATTGGTTTGGGCCAAATTTATTATTTATTATTTGCCTAGTAGCCCAAAAGAAAACCAAGACACTGCTCCAGCAATATGAATCATTTGTACCAGTTTGCACCAGAAGTCTGACCCAAAGAAGTCTTGGGACTGCTAACAGTAAACGATGTAATTTTATAAAGCTCTCTGAATTAACTGCTGTGTCCTAGAGCTCATTGAAAGTTACTTTCATAAAAGAAGAAAAGAACTTTCATAGTGGTAGGCATTTATCATCCCTCCACACAACTTTTCTGCTCTGCACTGCTAATTTATTCATTACAGTTGTCAGCATAATTGTCAAATAAGTACATAGAAATAAAAAAAAAGTGGAATTTTGACAGTTATACAATACTTTATTAAAAATATGTTCTCTCAAGTGTAATAGAGACATTCTCATGCTAACTGTTCTATTACAACTTATTATTCATAATTAAATATATAATACTGTTCAACTTCTATCCTTTCTCTTTTCATATTACAAGAACCAGTATAGCAAGACCATGAAATAGATGAATTCAAAATAATTGTCTCACAAACACAAAAAAATAATTTCATTTTCATTTCTGCTCCTTGCTGTTTCCTAAAATCAACGAATCCTTGCTAAGGGCTCCTACAGCTGGCTTCTGTGAAAGCAGGTGCAGAGGAGGGAGAAGGGGGAACAAGGAAAATGACTCTAATGGAGAAGAATAATTTCCCTGGGTACTTATTTGTGATACTGCAGGATTCTGATTTATAGCAATATAATGGCTGTGGGTTTAATTGCATTCCTGCTTATTTCTAATCTTTAGAATAAACCTTAACAAATTCATAGATAAATACACATATGCACATCCTCACGTATATATGCATGTGTACAATCATGCACAGATTGTCTGTTTTTTCTGCAAAAGTAGAGAACCTGGATATAAGCAGGCTTAACAACTGCATTTATTCCTATGATTGCCTTATACTTTCTATCATAAAATTCCACATTCATTTTTCTGTGATTCATCCAAAACTTCCCTTTTGCTGCTTTGCCACAGCTTATCAAAACAATTAAAAGCATGAGACAGGTTCTCCATGTGATCTGTTCTATGGAAAGTTTAAAACATGAACTGCAAATTTTGCCTGAAATGGCTTTTGCATCACTTCTGAGGGTTTGTGACCTTCTGAGTCACCATTTTTTAAAAAGAACAAACTAACTTCCTGAGTTTGGTCAAATTGTGAGCCTTATAAAAACTGTCATTTGCATGAACTCAGGAGAGAGTTCGTGGTAGTTGATCTTCCAAAGAGTCCTCTCACAGCTGGCAGGTTTCGGCATACCACGAGGATTTGAAACTTTGCTCTACTGTGGATCATAATGGATTTTGGTTTAAGTTCATCAGAACTGAACTTACAGGCACTGTCCCAGTGAGCTCCCTCTTACCTCTGGTTTTGGGCTTAGGCTGCTTAGAATTTTGGCTAAACCTAATACAAGAGAGAGAAAAAAACTGACCCATAGGAAAATATTTTGGGACAGGAAACCAGCAAAGGGTGGGAAACTGTGGATAAGAATTGAGGCGGGAGTTATCTGCAACTGACTGCAATAATAATTTATTTAATATTTTTTCATGTGTAAATAGAGAAGTAGCTTATCTTTACATCAGTGTGAGGGAATTCCAGACTTAGGAAACATCCATAATTTTGAAAATGTATTCAATTGTATAACTCCATGCCCTGGAGTGTAACAATAATTTGGATAGGCAACAACACAGATAGATTATTTTCCCCCCAAAAAAACATTGTCTAGCAAATAACCATAGTTCAGCTACAATTAATAACAGGTTTCTGAACTGAAAGGTTAAATAGCAAGTATCTCTGTAAAAGTTACAAGCAAATCACTAACCTAATGGGATCTCAGGTTTGTTTGGGATACAGAGATGCTACATGAGTGATTGCTTATAAATAATCATTGTATAAGTAAGATATTGCTATTACACTGCTATTTGAAAAAATATATTTATTTCTTTTTTTTTCTTTTTGTCTAGGAGTTACTGATATTTTTACAAAATTTGCCCACAGGACGATGGGGAAATGAAGACATCAGTGTACTCCTAGCAGAGGCCTACAGACTGAAGTTTGCATTTGCAGATGCCCCCAATCATTACAAGAAATGAATATAAAGAGAGAGAAATCATTAGATCCATCATGTTCTGCAGTATTAAGGCATCTGTTGTTCTGGTTGTGCTTTCAGCTCATTGCTTTTTCGTTTGAAGTAAGATGACCATTAAAATTCTGTTAGAATTTGCAGAATGAGAACAGAATACCAAAGAAATGGACAAAGCAGGATATTGAGCCCTGAATGAACTTAAAAGTGAATTTTTTTGCTCAGCATGAAAAATGAGTTCAGAAGTCTTATCACATAATTTTCTTCTTTTTTCCCCTTCTCTAGATATGAGAATTGCAGTCTGTCTAATTTATGTTGAGCAATTTTTCTGTGTATCTAAGACTTAAAACTACTTATGGAATGATTTTGTCATTACTTCAGGGTCACCTGCCATGATTTTATCAACCAGTTTTGGTCAGTAAGTTATTTACTTTGAATAGAAAAAAAGAACTTTTTCTGGTCATAAAGACCACATAAGACAGCAAGACCTGTGTTTTGAGGTCTGGTTATAACTTAGAAGACACAGATATTGGGACACCATCTGTTGTTTTTCCATGGAATTAGGTTAGAATACTTCAGTAGTATAAGAATATAGAAGCATGCAATGAAAATTGTTGGAACTTTTCTAAAGATTACACTGTCTTGAAGGATTCTATAGAAGCTTTTTAGCCATACAGAGAAGTTACTTAAAGCTGAAGACTCATCCATTACAATAAAATAAATCCATCTCAATACATTTTGGAGTGGTTTAAAATATTGAATTAAATAGAAAGAATGGCTTTGTCAAAGTAATTAACATTTTTCTTTCAAGGCCTTTCAAATTTTCAGCATGAAAGTTCACTTTTAAGAGATGTATTAAGAAGCTTGGTTGACAAAGCAAGATATATTTTTATCTCAGTTGTTGCCTTATTCTCCATTTCTAGCATGTTAGAAAAGGAAAATTAATATATCTTTCCAAAGCTTACTTGTTAAATAATTTAGTACCTTTTTTTCCTGATTATTCAGAGGAAGAGAGAAGCTACTTCCCAATAACAATAAGAGTAACTCTATACTCAGTTCACTCATGGATCATTAGCAGAATGAAAGTCCTCTGTGAGTTTATAGACTAAAATTAATGTTTCTTCATGTAACTGTGGGATACTGAATAATTTCTTAAAACTTACGTTATTTAAGTGCACTATTTTTTTTTCAAGAAATATTTTCTGATAAGAATTCTGATTTTGCTCTGTTGGATGTAAATAACTCATATTCATTTGTGCCTACCACATACATACAGGTTATTAAGGGTGAGAGGTGCAATAAGCAATATACTAGAAGCTCAAACTTATTATTCCTCAGTCTGGTTCTTGAGTTGCACAACATTGCACAAAAATGTAGTGCACCTTTAAGTTTGGGAAGTAAAAAACCTTCAAGAGATTTTCTCTTATGACTTGTTATTGGAATTGTTATTATATTCTTAAAAATATGTAGATACATATTTTGACGAAAGCTTTCTAAATGTGTTAGTTACATTACTTGCTTTAGGAGCCTTAGTTCTTGACACTGACTTTTTAATAATTAGGTGTTTCAGGGTAAATAAAGTAAAATACATTTTTACCAACATGTGATTATGAGACCTATATTTTAAAAATATATGAAATCTTTGGTAAAAGAGAAAAAAAATTAATTATTTCAGAAGCAAGAGTGTTTGGTGACTGAGATGCATTTCTTTCCCACTGGTGTCAGCTGGGGGTTTCAGTTGCAATGGATACAAGGTCGGGCCTCTTAGATGGTTGCATCTGTACCTGGAGTGTGTAGTGGATCTGTGCTTTTTAAGTGTCTGTATACTGTTTTCTGTAACTTCAGTTCATGGTCTAATGTATCAAAATTTATGTTTACAAAGAATATCATATCGTGCCTAATAGTATCTACTAATAACCGACTAAAAGAAATATGAGATTTATGACCATTTGCTTTAAATATAGTATCTACAATCATTTGTTAATAGAAATGCATATTATTGTAATGAGAGAAGACACACGGCATTAAATGTTGTAAGGGTTTTCTATAATTAACTTTTTTCTATTAAGATGTTATTTAGGTAGTTACATGTAACATTTAAAGTTGACCCAAAGTTGTCTGCTGTGTCAGATGCTCCTGCATAATATATTTGGGACTAGATATGTAAAATTTTCTTCATCGGGTCCACATAAGTTGTCTGCCATGTCTTCCAAATTCAACAGGTACCTCTTACTTCCCTTGGAAGAAAGTATTACCATTAGAGGTCACATTTACTATTGTGTCTGTGTCAGAAGTTGAATATTGTACTTGAGCACATTGCTTTTTAAGAATAGTGGGAAGTTTCCTAATATAATAGCAATGTTTATTTATGTAGATATAGACTTTTCTGGAAAATATGATAGAGATATATAAATAACATTTATATATCTACACAGATAGGAATAGTTTTCAGTAAATAGAAGGCCAACATTTATGTAAAATTTCAAATTTTTATCAAAAAACACACCTTACACTTAACAATTTTACATCTCAGGAAAAATATTATTCCATACAAAATATTGCATATAAAAGGAAATAACATTATCATTACATCCAAAGTACTTACTGTTTTCAAAATTCAAGATTCTCAGTATTATAAAGTTCCTTTGTAATATTTATTTTCTTATGAAGGAGGCATCTTGACACGTTATTAGTGAAACCAGGCAGTCATTTTCTAGAACTCATGTGAAATATTGAAATTGCAGTGTCTAAAATGTGTGTTAAATAATTTCTGTAATAAAAAATTAAACTAGAATGTACAATATAAAAAAATTTATGGCTACAGAATTTGAAAAATGTAAATAATAAATTAGTTAACTGTGTAAATACAGTACATGGAGTAGGATAGAATGAAATCTTATGTAACTCTGTAATATGTTATAAAAAATTAGTTGCATTATTTTTTGTGCAGTTCCTTATGGAAATGCTTGTTAATTTGTTTTTAACTTCAGAACTACAGAATAGAAGTATCTGATGTTCCATTGTATGCTTCTGACAAATATTACCACTGAGGCATTGGTTAAAACTGTAAAACTGATGAAAGATGAGGAAATAAACATGTATTTATGAAGTGCTATATAGAGTTGGAAGCTTTTTTTTGTTGTTTGCATCTAACACGTTGCATACTACATCAAAACACGGTTTTGGTGTGTTTCTGTTTTAGTCTCAAAACCCTTTGTCACAAGAGCAAGTGCAGTAACAAAAACCTACATTTCTGCAACTCTATGTCTGTGCATCTTGTAGGTTTTGCAAGTTAGTAATCCAGGCAACTTCCAAGGGTATGTCTGGATCTAGCGTGTATGTACAGAGTGCTGAGCATTTTCTGCAAAAAGCAGATGAAGATAAACTCGACACCATAGCAGAATTAAACCGAAGAGAATGTGGAGCAAATCAGGGCAAGGTAAACAGAGGAGGTACGGAATTCTGTGCGGCTCTGGAGGTGCAGGAGGAGAGGAAACTTCAGCTCATAGTGGAGAAACAGTAACAGGTAGTGATAGGGTCAATAAGATCTAGAAACTTAGATGATTTAATAAGATTAACAATCAGGGAGAGATGCCCTGTGTATACAGGAAGCTCAAATCCTTTATGTCAAGGAAGCTAGTAGGAGACTTCCAATAATCCAATGTGTCTGCTGGGAAAATATACAAGGAAAGCAAAGGTAATAACTTCTCTCATTAAAACTCAATACAGCATTCAGGGGGAAAGAGACATAGGAATGCAGCAAGCAATCTTTGTGTTATGTGCTTGAGTGACTATGGATTGTAATCGTGCTGGTTTCTCACCTTGAATTAAATTTGTGTTTCTTCATCTGAAATAATCTGAAGATCCTGCATAAAATCAGCAATGTGAGATCTTTCAAATTGTTTTTTCAAAAGCAGAGGAGATTGAGAAGGTGGAGTGAAGGCCCAAGGTCTGACAAGGTATGTGCTGGTAGACAAAGCTGAAAGCTATTTGTTTGTTGATTTTCTTGTACAAAAGCAGTTCTGGATAAATTCTGGACAGATGGAGGATTTTCTATGGATATAAATGTGAAGTACAACAGAAAGGACTTTCCAGAAATCTGATGCGCACTTCAGGTCACTTTCTCCTTGAAAACAGAGTTGGGAGGAAGATAAATGCTCTGTAGCATATTTAATTCTTTGGACATGGGAGGAGGAGGTGAGGCAGAAAAGCTCCCCATCCAGTGATCACTCAGGCAGGATGCTGTGGCTTGGAAAAGAACAGCAGCTCAAGTGCTTCTTATCACTGTATGATGGAGAGTGAAGTTCTGAGCAATTTAATTCCAGATCATTTGCATTTTTATAAGTTAAAGCTAAAATCTTGCATCCCATCTAATTCCTTAAGCTTATTGTAGCTGAGGCAGCACTAAAGAAAATAATTAAATTGCAGTGGCACCATATCAAAGAACCTTTTAACACTTCAAAGTCTTCTGTATGTAGCCCATTAATGTGGCACATTAGAGTCAATACATGTGCCAGATATGAGAGGCTGGGAGAGATGTGATGCTACAGAAAACCTCTGATACAGGTGTTCTGAAACTTGGGGGGTTTTTTGCCACAAGAATTTCCTACAAGCTTCCAAAGGAGAATTAATGTACATAGTCAGTAAAGCATGGTTGTTCGAACTGGACTTCTATGTTTGTGCTTGTGATCAAGCTTCCACATCAGAGAAAATTAACGTCTGAAATTGAAACCAGTATGTACAGAGATGCTTGGAAATTTATGCTCCAGCCACATGCTTAAAAGTCTGAGCTACTATACAGGTATTCATTTTGTTCCTAATACAGATTCATCTAGAAATGTAAGTCAGAAATGGCCAAAATTTCTAGCAGAAGTTTACTGCAATGTCTGTTGGCTTGCCTTTGTTACCAGATTAATCAAGATTTAGTATACATTTTTCTCTGATTTTCATGTTATGTATCCTTCACAACTGGGATTTCACTTCTGTGAGATCTGTATTTGGGGACCAAATCCATTTTATTCCAGAAGTTTCTTATCCAACCATCACTTATCTGTGACTAGTCAGAGATCCTCTTCATGGGAAGAAAGAACGTTCTGAATTTTAGAGTGATAGAAGAAAAAAACAAACAAAAGCAAATGGGGAGAATGGAGGAGTTTAATTCTCATTAATTTCTGATTTCTGAAAGGAGGAAATGCACCTCTTGGGATATCTGGACTTCACCCTCAAACTCAGCATGAAGTCTCTCACACAGAGCTTTTTGAAATTCAGCTTATGTATTTTCATATATTTCCATCTTCCTCCAGAAAGATCTGAGATTTCCAGTGAACGGTTCCTGCTACCAGCCTATTCAATCCATTCTGCTCACTCTTTTAGCAGCAGCAGAAATACAAACTATGTAGCTGTCATGACAGCTCACAGGAGGTAACGAGATACCCAGGCTTATCGATAGTTAGATGGTTATCTCACTCACAAAATGTCATTCAGACAGCTAAGGCAACTCAACAGACTTGGTAATTTTTCATCGCTTTTGGTCTAAAAATAAGTCTGTGAGCTCAAAGCTGTGCCTGCAGAAGCACTTTTACACTGGAGTTAACAATAAGCTATATATCTGGAGAAAGAAATTTAGTCCTATACCTACCTGTTCCTAAGACCTCAACAAGTATTTGCTGCAACTCTATAGAATAAATTACTTCTTGCAAACAAATAATTCAGCTTTTGCATGCAGAAGTGAATAAAGTTGGTATATCGGTAAAGAAAAGTTTTCACTCTTAGTTTTTTCCTAGATATTTCACCATTATTGCATCAGTGGAAAATTTTGTATAAGTTTGAAAAAGGAGTATGTTTCTCCCCATCACTGTCATCAAATACAGAGCTACAGGCTTCTTCACATTGAGGTGAAGCAGTCATTACATTCTCAGTGCAGAGGCTACTCAAGAAACTGTATGTAAATGTTTTGATGGTAAGGGCCAGCCTGTTGTTGCATATGCATGGTTATCCTCTGGGTTGTAATAGTTACTACAAATAATTCAAATCATGCTTTCTAATATTGTTTCTGTTAGCCACAAAAGAATAATTAAAAAGTCCATCTTTCCTCATCCAAGGATATATGTTTGGTTTAGGAAACTTATTTTCATTATGGAAATGCTCTGAAAAGAATGTATTTGCTGTATAATATTCATATATAATATTATTAAATTTTCCTATCAATTTAAGTTAAAAACACTTGTAGCCAGCAAAGGATATCCAAAGCCAGCAAGCATTCCCCATGAAAAGTAGTAAACAGAAAATATTTGTTCTGACAGTGGGATATCTGTGGGCAAATGTTGGTTAAGTAGTCACTTTGTTATATTTATGTAAGTAATTATCTCCCTTGTCTTACAGTATGTCAGAAATGGAGACATCTACATCTAAGCTTTGCTCTCACTTCTTTTGCAGTCAATGGAGAGAAACAGATCCTTCCAGGTGCCATCGCCCCTGCCTCTAATAGACCCCTGAACCATGCCAAGTGCCAGAACCAAGTTCTGGTGCCCCCAGTGTAAGAAGGACATGGAACTATGGCAGCCCCTCGGTTAGTCCCAGCTCCTTCTTCAGCCCAGGCTTGGTCTGGCAATCCTTGCTGGGCACACGATAGGAAGGGAGCACC
>WEIV01000018.1:19532-29568 GCA_013390005.1 Calyptomena viridis
TGTGGAAACCTCACAGTAGCCTTCCAGAATCTGGAGGGAAGAAGCTGGAGAGGGGCTCTTCACCAGGAACTGCAGTGCTAGGACAAGTAGTGGTGGGTTCAAACTGAAAGAGGGGAAATTTAGGTAAGATATATGGAAGAAATTTTTACTGTGAGGTTGGTCAGGCACTGGAAAGTTTGCCAAACAAGCTGTGGAAGCCTTCTCCCTAGAAGTGTCCAAGGCCAGGTTGGATGGGGCATTGAGCAATCTGGTCTAGTGACAAGTGTCATAGCACATGGCAGGAGACTTGGAACTAGATGATCCTCTCTAGGGGATGATCCTGTGCAGGGCTACGGATTGGACTTGATAATCCTTGTGGATCTCTTCCAACTCAGCATATTCTGTGATTCTGTGATCTTTAAGGTCCCTTCCATCCTAAACCATTCTGATTCTAAGTAAGTGACACCCAAAAGTTTCTCTGTCTCTCCACTAGCACTAAAGGACCCCAGATGACAAGCCCATAGCTAGATGTGAACATTGCCAGTTTCATGTTTTGAAGTGGCTGCTAGCAATTAAAATTTGAAACAGTGTTTCTGTACATAAATTGGAAAGAATCACAAACTCCCTCAGATGCATTTTTAAAATGCACACTTGAATTTCAGATCTTATATTCATTCACATGGCCCAAATAAACTATAATCTGCAGGACACATTGACTTGTTTGTTGCAGCTACTGTACTGTGACAACAACCTAAGGTAAGCCTCAGCTCCAGCTAGATAGTGGTTCAGCCCATTAGCTTGCTGTTTATATTTGCTCTCTTTCCTGCTGTGAATAAACTATAGCCCTGTAGCACAGCCAGAGATAAAACTTAGTATCTTTGCGTGCAAATTGAAATGGAAAAAAAAATGTTGACAAATTACTTCATTTTAAAAGGGAATCTTTGCACTGAGATCTTCTGCCTACCACTTGTTATGTCAATAAACATTATAGGCTGCTAAGTAAAATATGTAGGACACAAATTCCCATTCTGTCTAACTGAAAGTAACAGCAATGGTGGGGTTTACTCTTCCTATTTAGGTAGCATCCAAACGATATAATCTGTTTTCCCAACAATTATCAAGATAAAGATGCTATATCACAGAATGGACTGTGCAGAGAGCTACAGGGAGTTTTGGCTTGGGATGGTGATATCTGACAGGGAGTGGGGACCTGAGAAATGTCCAGAGGAAGCCCTGCTTATCTGGCCAGATTCTCAATCCTCAAATTAGTGTGAAACTACATTCATATACCTGTGTGTTTCTCTGGAACACAGAAACAGTATGTAAGCAAAAAAATGACCTGATTGTGTTCTGACTGCATATATTCTGTAATACCAAAAACAAACCAACCCCGCAAATTAGTAACCCAATAGGAACGTATTATCAGTCCATGGAATAAACAACTTCATTGTAGTGAAACTAAACTGTTTGTTGAAGTACACCAATATCAAGCAACAGTACTAACAATTGAAAAATTGGAGGCTGTTCCTCAAGTTTAGTGTGAATTCAACAGCTGCGTGAAAAGTAGTTGCATATGATGGCAGTTGCCATATAGTATCGGTGTATCAGAGGCTAGACTAGTCCTCAAAGCTTTTTTAAACCTTGCGTTCATTTTTATGAATGGGGTCATATTGTTTTACCATGTTAGGAGAAAAGGCAAACTTTGGTACATAGGGCTTCAAAAATGGCAAGTTTCCATGTTGTCCTCTCATTTGGTAGACCCATATCTCTATCAGAGCCCAACTAGCCCGCTTTAAATTGTTGTTCCTCAACAAAATTAATAACATCAATCTTTTGTCTTGCTACTTGCAAACACTGATTGTATTTTATACCACATTCTTGTAAAGCATTGATGTAGAAAGTTTCTGTAAAACAGCAGTAATACTCCCTTAATTTTAAATTATCAAGTAGATCTAGGGTAAAATACGTCAAGTTTTATTGAGCAGGAACATTGTGAAGATGTACGTTTTCATTCTGAAGTATTGCTTTCAGTTCCTTAGACTGCTCTGGGCTCTTTGTATAGATTTTGTTAGACTCCTTTCTAACAGGCAGGACAAACCCAACTTTCTTCTAACTTCAGAGATTCCAAAAATGGTTGGAGGAAAACGATGGTTAGAGGGTGTAGGCGTCATAATTGCTAACATACCGTGGAACTCATCCAAGGCACCTATAGATTATATTTATGGATTAATACAGCTACAACAAATAGAAGTTTGGTTTCAAACAGCAGAGTTTGGGGATCCTGAATCCCCACATGTATATTGGACAAGCTCCTGGAGACTAATCAATACTACCAGCTATGTTTTAAAATCAGTTCAAAAAACAACTCTGGAAAAACATTTATGTGTACTCTTGGATTTTTTATCAAATCCAATTTTGGTCCCTAAGTATTAGAACTGTAAAAGCATCTTCCGAGTCTGTCATATTATGTAGTAACTTTATATTATGTACAATAAATATATTTGACAATTTAGTAATAGTATAAATGCCAATCTCTGCTTTTATATAGTCATGTTTTTAAACTTTTTTCCCCCTCTGGCTTTTAAGGCATACTAACAGGAGCTACAGGATGGAAAATGATACAGCATCAGCTTCTGGTTTATTGAATGGAAGTGATTTTAACTTCAGAAGTAATTGGTAGGTTTCTTTCTTGGTTGGCCTGAGTGAAAGAAAGTGTAACTTCAGGATCTGAAATCAGGTTCTGGTAACAAGATTCTTTTTTATTAAAGGAAATAAATAAATTGGGGTAAAAAAACCCAACAACAAACCTGATAGATCTGAGGCAGCCCGCAGCATAAAAGCTGCCAGTGCCTGAATGGAGACTAAGCATTGCTTATGTTTAAAGTGCAAATTAATTTTCTCTCTAGAGAAATGAAGTAGCTCAAAGCTACAAAAATCTCACACATGAACAAGGACTATTAAAAAAAATACCAGTTAAGACAACTGATGGAACAAACGCAGCAGAGGAAAAAGACTGATATTTATGGTGACTATGCAAAATAGATCAATGGAAACAAAATACATCTGGAGTTTCCCTACCTAGAGTAGGAGATGAAGATAAATAGCCTGAAAACTATCCAAAGACAGAAATACCATGCCTTTTTGTAGAAGAAAGAAAAGGAAAAGAAGAATAGACAAAAATTAATCTGACTGGATAATCCATTGCAAGGAAAGCAGTCCAATACTGAATAAAGATACCAACCATTTGATTGCCTTGGATAGCAATACAAAGAAGGAGGGAAGGCAAAGCATACTTTTGAGGCAGTTATGTTGTCACCCAAAAAGTATTATTCACAGTACCGAATTTTAAACAGCTAGCTGGCTGCCTATGTTACTCAGAGGATCTCTTTAAGTTGCTTCCAAGGATCATGAAGAGACAAAGATACAGAGACAGCCCCCAACCTATGTCCTGCTCCCAGTCAGCAAGGAACAGATATGCCTAGAACTGAGATGGACTAGTCAGCTACTCGAAAATGGGCAATAGCAGTACCTCCCCTTCTCACTCCATGCCTTTGCTGAGGGAAAACCTAAAGAAATAGCTGACATAACTCTTCTGCCATTTGAAAGAGAATTATCTTGAGGACTTTTTCCATGTCAACAGACACTTTCTTGGACAGTTAGAGACTCCTGTATTACAGCTCTTTAATGTGGGCACCTTACAATTTACTAATATTCTCTCATATTTTAGGAAGAAAGACTGACTTCTGAAAAACACAGTAATTTCCATTGTTGGAACAATTTTTGGACATATTATTGGACACAGATACTGATGGCCACTCTTTTGATTCAATGTTTTGTGGTGAATTGATGTGGCAATGATGGTGTGAAAATCAAAGTAAATAAAAAAAATGTAAGATTTTTCAGTGCTTCTAGCTAAACTCTGGTCATTCCCTGAAATTAAAATGTACATCTGGTGCTACTCTCCTTCAAAGAAGTTCATGCAAAGTGATTTTTACCTTGAAGCATTTCTTCATTTACCCTGCTCTATTTGAGAAGAGTTGTACTGGTTTTATGAAAGGTGGATGTAAAAAAACTTATCAGACCATCTTTGGGTGTAGCAAAATGTCTTGGGGAATGTACTCATTTGTTTCTTCTGACTTGGATTCTCTGCATAATCAGAAAAACCAGGTGGGGGGCAGAACCCAGCCCCACTGTTTTTACTGCTGTTTTGCAATCTTAAGTTTCTCCATTTCTTTAAAATCAAAAATTTCATCAATAAATTTTGGAAGATTGAAAGAGATTTTTGGCAGAAACAAGATTTTGTTTAAGGAAAAAAGAATCTCCACATCTCTAGAAAGGTGCCTTGATGTCCAAATGCTGTGGCTCTGCAAACACTTCAGAGCTGGTACACGGGAGGGCGCATCTACCCTACAATTGCAGAGCCTAAGCTGCACTCAGCATTCGACTCCTCAGCATTAACCCTTTACTTGTGAGCGTGCAAAAGCCGACTTTAGCAATCAAGTCTTTAGCTAGAACATAAGAATTGTAGAAACAGCCGCAGTCCAAAAGCTTATTGCAGACAGGGATAGTTACATTACAAGACAGGCTTCAGAAATTACTCGCTTGCCTTCAGTCAGATCAGTCAAGAGAAATTTGCTTAACCAACCATGATGCTGCCGTCAGAACCAGGAAAACCCAGTGCTTGGTTTCTGTGGCTGTTTGGGGTCTGGTCTCCTCTGACAGGACACATCTGCAGGGGAGCAAATCTGACAAGATGTGGCCCTTAGTGTGTATCATGCTGTGCTTTGGCATATGGGCTGAAACTATAGGGAAATAGCATATTGAAAACATCAACCATATGGTAAAATTAGTGAAATACCAGCAGCATTAAGACCAGAATCACATATTTCTTCATACTAGTAATATGTCTCATTAAAGTTGTATATTATGGGCTGTCCCAATCAGAATTAGGGCCCTCTGTGTGAGGTATTCAACAATCACTTTGCCTTGAGCAAACAAAGCTGGGAAAACAACAAAGACTGGGATTTAAAAATCCCAGCCTAAAGCAACAAACAGCACAAAGCAGAGTCTCATAGCTTGTTGTAAATTCCTCTGATCATAGGATTTATCTCTCTCCCACCTGTACTCTTCTAATCTAGCTACTTAGCCTCTGCAAGCTTATTCAGAGAATGACTATCTGAATGCTTCAGCTGTTCACCTTGAGTAATACCATGGGGCCAGATTTTGTCTCTGCAACTTGGTTCAATATTGAAATGAAAGGAGACAAAAAGAACACATGCATCGTGTAGAGATGAATCCCAATTAAAGTTTCTATGATTCCTTCGTT
The DNA here is from genome assembly GCA_013390005.1 of Calyptomena viridis. NCBI lineage: Eukaryota > Metazoa > Chordata > Aves > Passeriformes > Eurylaimidae > Calyptomena > Calyptomena viridis. Next base: position 24,838 of record WEIV01000018.1, read on the forward strand.
ACAAGGACAGATATTGGCCAATGGTATCATGAAGGAGAAAAGCAAAGTCACACTCCTGCTTGACTTTTTTTCACAAGACAACACTGTCTCCATGCTGCAGTGGGGAGACCATGCCAAAGTTCTTACAGAGACATGACCAACCTCTGAAAGTTCAACTATGGTGCTTATGTCAGCTTTGAAGTTGGAACTTGTTGTCCTTAGGCAGGACAATCATCCTCCCTAGCAAAAATTTCCAAGCAGTTCTCTCCCTACCTCTGAAATCTGGGGAGCTCTGGAGCTGCATTATTGCATATCAGCACAGTGTGGTCTAGTACTTGGACGCTGGTCCTGGTGACAATGGCAGTGCTTCTCCTAATAAACCAAAGCTATCCATTAAAAAGGCAGCAAAAGCATGCAAAACGTCCTGAAATAAACCTACAGATGAAGAAATGCAACCAAATACCAGTAAGGACCCAGTAAGGACCCAGACACGTTAAAATCTGTAAACCAATTGTTTTCTTAATGGGATAATGTTTCTGAAGACTGCTGTTTGGAAATGCAATGGCCTGGAAAATGGGGTCAATAAAACAATAAAAGGACAACCAGCATATCTGAAAGAGGGAAGCATTTGATGGAAGTAATTTAATCACCAAACTAATTCCTTATCTGTTAAGTAGGGAATGCTGGATTGGGAATGCAATGGAGCATGTTAAGTCTTAACAGCTAACAATGTAGTTAACTGCTCTTTGGTGTAGCAACACATATCCTTTGGGATGGAGTAATTCCTCTTGTGTTGTTTGTGTCTAAAAATTATTAAAATGGCTAGAGTCAAGAGCAACATCTGTTTGGTTGTTGTTGTTGAGGCCAGGGTTATTCTGTATGTATGACACACTACCTTCATATTTTCTTTCTTGCCATATTTTACGTTCTCACCAAATTGCTCTGTATGCTGTGTATTGATACCAGGTCTACTCTAATGACTGGTCTGAAAGCTGATGACAGACCCTTTGTGAAGTCCTGACATTATCGCTGAACTCAGTTGCCCAAATCTATGACACACTATTGAGACAAAGTTTAAGACAGTCAGATGAAATGCCATCCCTTGCAAAAATTCCTCCAGTCATAACTTATCACCAAGTCCTCTTCCTGTACTGCAGTTTATTCTGGCCTAAAAGGTGCTTAAGTGGTATCATGATTACCATCTTACTATCATTATATGGCATAATGTCATGTAATTCAAACCAGTTCTTCTAGAAAATCAGGAACCTTTGCTATATAATGTGGTCAAGTATAGTCTGCCCTAACAAAAGTCTCAAGGAAACAGTACAGCATCAATACAAAAAAAGGCAGTAGGACAATACAACAGCAGAAATCTGTGTTGCTCAATAACTAGTACAGTCTGTAGGCAGATGAATTAATGTTACCTGAGATTTTTTGAGCCATGGCCCTTCCTAGTGTTGGTTCTTCCGTGCTTTTACAAGTTTTCCATAAATAGGTTTTCAAAAGATTTGCTTTGAATTTGTATATAGCACTTACTCTTTCAGAGATATACAGTTAAAACTGAGCTAGGAAGTACAGCTGTGGCTGTTCCTCACAGATAAGGGATAGGAGTATTCATCTTTTTGTTCGTAGCAGAGGATGGCAGGAGACCAGCCAGTGTTAAACTATATCAACGTTGTAAGGTGGACTCTGAGGGTACCAAGCAGAATCACAAGTCTGGACAAAGTGGGTCAGTAAAATGACCTGCCTGGATTAATCCAAGGACTTTAAGAGAGGAGAAAACATAACCATCAAATATGTAGCTAATCAGGCTTATGAGATATAAGGAGTCCAAAGAGTCAAGAGTAAATAGTCCATAAATAATAAGATGCCATGCTTCAGGGTTAAGAATGTTGCTGATTTAATATGATGTGATTTAACTGCCTGTGATTCTGTTAACAGACCCTTTCCAGCACAGTCTGATCATCATTTAGGTTTTCATGTTCTCTAACAAATGATGCAAATACTATGTGTATGGAGAAATGCACTGGAATGTGTAAGACAAGCAGAAAGATCTATACCAAAAGGTAAGCTGAATAACAAAAATACAAGATATAATCAAAATGCAATCGAGTTTTCTTCCTTTACCTTATTAATATATTTTTTCAGCTTTGATGTAGCAGATCACCTTCAAATGCAACATGAATCTTGAAAGCTGTGGCTGTGTCAGAACTGATGCTGTTCACTAATGATTTGCTGCTACTCTCTACTGGAGCGCACTCTCATTAAACCTCTTTCCATCAGGAAAGCAACCTGCGGAAGAGGAACCACAAAACGTCCTATAAGGAAAGGTTTCTCTATTAGACAAAAGGGCCAAATTTTATCTGTGGGGTTGTAAAGAAGCTTATGATGTTTTCAGAGAGGCAAGAAAGTGTCCTTCCACAGCTGCTGAAGGCAATCTAGGACTAGGTAACTATAACCTGCACTTTCCCTGTGGGCCAAGGCTGCACACCTCCATCTCCACTCTTGCATTAGGCCTGGCATCTTTCTGACTTCACATGGATCCCATTCAGGGAACTTACCTGGCTGAAAGCTAATTATTTAATTTCATGGTAAGTTTTCTGTTTTTCCAGCTCTGTGAACCATTTCGCTATGTGATCAAATAAGTGCCTGTGCTAAAGTCACAGAGGAGAAGGGCATAAAAAGCTGAAAATGGGCAGGATAGTGGGATCAGAGCAGCCTTGATTTAGATTAGCTTAAAACATGTGCTGAGACACCTTTCCTGAGGGCTCTTAGTGAGAGAGAAAACAGATCTGATCTTCTGCCAGCTGCTACCTAACCTATGCTCTAATTTTGAAACTGTGTTCAGGCCTTTCTTTTTCCTCTGCTGCTTTGTCCACACAACTTAAAGAAAAGAGTGTTTTCTTCTTGGCAGGCTGTCTACATCTGCTTAGTGTTTGCCACTGGTCAGAAGAGAAGAGCAGGATAGGATAGGATGTTATGGATAGGGCACATCTGGTATGTGAGCAATGGAGAAGTTGGCAATGATATATCTTTCCTAAATTTTTTTAACAGTTTTAAGTAACATTTTAATTGATTATTTTAGATGGTCATGAGTTTGTCCAGTTTTGCCAGGGGGTGGAAGGGTTTCTCTTCCCAGATTTTCATTGTTGATTTGATCTTTAAATCACTGAGACTTTGGGTTTCACTGGACTAGACCTGATGAGCTTCAATAAACAAAGCCTGAGGAAGCTGAAGACTGGATANTAAAACTACATGAAGCTCCTCTATTTCCAAATCAATGCAGAAGAGATTAATAAAGACATTATCCCCAAAAGTTAGCAACTCTCTGAGGAAGAACGATAAGAGGACCGAAAGAATGCAGACAAAATTAGCATTANAAGCTGAAGACTGGATATCTGGGTTCTTAAAATTTACATGTTGGGAGCAACCAGAAGATGCTGATTTGCTGGGGTGCCAATTTGTATTTGATGAGTGGACGATCTAAAGAAATTTCAAAGCTTGCAAGCTGTAAAATTAGAAAATTTANTGAATTGTGTAACTTGGAAGCAATGAATGTTAATTTCTTTGTTTGCTAAAAATGTATAAATACGTGAAAAGTCTTGTAAGTGTTATATGTAGCTGGAATGATTCGCTACCTATCCTGGTCAGAACAGAGTAATGACTTGCTCACTAGCACTTAAAAGGTAGTGTTGGAGGGCTTCATTTCTTTCTGATGATTTTTGGTGACAAGGGGCTGCCCTCTCCATGCAACAGACAACAAAGATGGTCAATTTTCCCAGCATATGTTCTCCAAACTCTAATTTACAGAAAGCAAGATGTTAATCTTCTCTTGATGAACATCATCAGTTTTGCACAAAAGTACAGCAGAGAATATGTACAAAGTACTTTAAAGATGCTTATCTTCCTTCAGGACTTCTATTCCTGATTGTTAGAGTGACCTTTCTCTGGCTGCAGCCTACCCTCCTCCCCAACCAACCCCTTTTTTTACTGTGCTTCCCTCTGTTTCCTGTTTGTTGCCACTTTGCTTTTCCAGCTAGGACAATGTTTGCATACTTTCTCTTTTTACTTATAGGTAAATGTTTTCTTCTCTTTAAAAGACTTTCAAAACGTATTCTAAACACACCTATTTTTTTTAACTCCTGGATTGTGTGCTCATTTGATCAGATTCTCTTACATAAAATATTCCCCAGAAATCAGTCTCCTCTTTTTGGTTTGTGTATCTTGTATTAAAAACCCTGTTTAAAAATTCACACCATAATTCTTACTCCTTGCTTCCAAAGTCAGTGGATAAATCCTGCCACAGAGATGGACTCTGTTATATGACAGCACATTCATTATGTATAATTACAAAGCACATGAGTTGTTATTTAACGTTGTTAGCTTGGCTTCACTGGAATTCCGGAACACATCTGTACACAATTTATAGTTGCTTATAACATATGCTAGCACACAGTGTGTGAACAGCTAGAATTTAAACTCAGATCCTGCATGAGGCTCTTTACGAATCACAGCTGCTGCCAGTATTGCTTGGTCTTGGAAAAGAGGAACAGTGGAATTCTACTCAGGGCAAAGTGAAGACGAGTAAGACGAGGCATGAATGCCAAGGCTCAAGGGAGGGGGCAGAGATTTAGCTGCCTCTGAAGTAACTTTCTTTTTTTCAGACAGGGACATAGAGAACTCTGGGTAGCTTTTAGAAATTTTTCCTGAACATCCAATTTTTTTTTTTTTTTAAGTTTATTGACTGCCTGA
>WEIV01000018.1:36544-70716 GCA_013390005.1 Calyptomena viridis
CCCCCCCCCAAACGGAGACACCAATACAATTGCCTGTTAACCATGATCCAAACGACTTGTGGAATAGAATCAAGATTAATTACTTTTGAGCGATAGTTGTCTCTTTTTTTGTCTTTTGTTTGTTTGTTTGTTTGTTTTTGTTTTGTTTTTTGACTGGTCCACTTTGGAATATTTTCCCAATGGATACCTGCACAACTGGGTGCAGAAAATTGCACTGAGGGAAGATGGACAGAATGGGAACTTCTTATACTGCCTTTGTTGTAGAGAACTGGCATCTAGACACTGCCTCAGACTGGATGAACTAGGTGACTGATAACAGCAATGTCATTCCTTCTCCCTCATCTCTTTTCTCACTTTGGGAATCCAAAAGTTGCAGTTGGAGGTCACATGTTTCTATGCAGAGAAAGAATTTTCCACCAATATTGCTGCCATGGCATCTGCTCTGTGTACTAGATGTTAAGAAGGGGTAGTTTACTGGCCTAGATTAAGTTAGAAGTGACCTTTGAGGAATATCCTATATAGGTCGCTCTACAGGAGTTTAAATAATTGGCTGCAGCTGAAGAGGTTGCTCTGAGCTTTGCTTTTTATCTATGGTACATCTCCTGTCAATGTACTAGAACAATGACACTGGATGCTGGGTATAGGTAGAGAGTGGCCTTGATGAACCACTGCTAGATAGGACTGGCTTAGCAGCTGGTTCAAGCACAGCAGCCTTAGTGTACCACCATGTCTGCTGCATGGTGGGGGCAAGCTGGGGATGGGCTGTTGTTTAGGATGCCATACACAAAGAAGTCTGCTTTTTATCCTTTTCTCAAAAATACACAGTAATTGAAAATGCTTCTGCAAAAATCTGTCCCAGCCTTGTTTGACTGACTCGCTATCTTGGTCTCAATGGAGTTACATTAGCACCTTGTTAAATACTCCATTGATTTTAAAACTGCTGTAATGGCCTATCAGTATTGCAGGGTTCTGAGTGTCTGTATTGACCCAAGTGGCTAGTTTTGCACCAAGCCTAGATGTAACTCAGTGGGGGTCATTCAAAGTCTTTCTACAGGATATTTGCGAATACAGGTGCAGAAGTGTGCCCTTTTGCTTGCCGAGCATGACTTTTTAGGCATAATTTTGTAACAGGAGTCCAAGATTGATTCACATAAGATGCCATCTTCCTATTTTTTTAATATTTTTTTTTTTATTCTGGCAGCCTTTAGAACATTTTGTCTACTGTTAATACTTAGAGTGATATTCACTTGAAAGTTTGATTTATTATTTATTCTGTTTATTTAGAAGAAAAAAGTCAATAAAATCATAAAAAAAGATCTTGTCTCTCCCCTTTCTTTGTCAGGACTTTCATTTTCATTTGAATGAACAGCTGAACACAGTAATGGTTTGATTGCTGATGCTCTTATTATTTGGGTAAGTAGCTACCAGTCAGTTAAATGCAGGAAGGCCAAAAGCCAAGCTGATTCCTTTATGTGTGCACTCTGTGAAGTCACACTAAATGATCTCAACTTGGCACCACAGATGCTTTAGTGTGCTTCACTTGGCAATGAATACATTTCAAAATGACCTTGACTACCCAACAGCCACATTCCATGGCACTAATTCCCCAAGTAAAAAGTTGACAGCTTTCAAATACAGATGGCTGGAAAAAAGCTACTGCAAGGAATAAACTTCCTGTGTATTTTTTTAGTCCTTTTGGCTACTGTGTGCCGTTGCTGACCCCTAGGAAAGATGTTTCTTTGTGTCTGAGAGGAGCAGTGGACTTAGATCTTTAGATTTCTGAGGTGACTTAAGGTTTTCAGTCCTCAAGCAAATGATCCCTCTTTCCGTGAATAACCAGAGCTAAACAGCAAGAATCAGTTTATGGTTTCTAACAGAGAGAATAAATATGACTATGAGGTATTCTTTTCTTTTGGAGATAGCAATGTGTCTCTATTTAGCTACAAGTGACAATTGAAGAGGGGTTTCTCAGATCCCTGCAGAACCCTGCTCTGTCCCATTCATTCTCAAGCACATCTGTCTGGAGTGCCAGCAGGGCTTGCTGGCACAGGCAGAACACTTGGATTGCTGGTTATCGCTGTATACCAGGTAGCAGATATGGACAACAAGGGAATGTCTGAAAGAAGCATTCCTTGAATATTCCGGAACTTATTTACTGTCAAAGAACAGAGGGAACACTATAAAGTTCAGACTAGAAAATAATGGTATGGTACAGAGGCACAAATGTTAGTACATAGCAGCCCCTGAAAATAACCAAAATAAACCCCAAAACCCCAGAGACTTCTGCAAGAAAAATCTCTGACATGGGGAAAAGATGATGAATAAAATGTGTGTGTCCTTCTGGTCATTTCTGGTGAAGAAAGGGTATTTTTGTGTTGATTAGGTGCAGGAAAAAGCTAGTAGGATGGAGAATTGGAAAGTTTGCTTTAGAAGATGGGAGCTCAGATTCTTCAGTCTAGGAAAAGAGAAGCTGAGAAGGGGTTTTCTTTCTGTAAATTCATCAAATACATGTGACTAGTCCTACGGCAAACACTGAACAAACACTGAAAAAATTCAGGTTGCTGTCAAAAAATCCTTCAAACATGATTAGAGGCTGGAGAATAGGTCAATAATATCAAGTTTAAGGAGATTGCTATGGTTAGCTTGGAGGCACCAGATTACAGTACTGGGTCCAAACCAGCTCTGATGTGTGTGTATGGAGGAGGGAAAGGATGGGTCAAAGCTCAAGGAGGTGAGATGTCGCATCCCACACGCCAGCCCCTGTGAGCCTCACAAGGCAGCTCTGTGACAGCAGCAAAAAAGGCAGGGGGCTGCCTCATAAAGTCCAATGGTAGCTATATCTGTCTCTCTCCTTCTCCTTTCTTTGCTCCCCTTGATGTGTCAGGTAGCTTAAAGCTGGAGGGATTGCGTTTTTGCTTATGTATGGGGACTGATATATACTGGGTGAATACTTCAGTGGAATGTTTTGTCTAGATCGAATGATACACATTTGAACTTTGCAAAAGTTCTTTTATTTTGTCCCCTAAATTATCGGTAAAAGTACCTCTTGAGGACAGGTCTATGGCTTCTTCTCTTTACGCTGTCTACAGGTATTAAAAAATCCTATATATATATTTAAAGTAAAACTCCTGGCTGAGCCTGTGAACTGGTGGCTCCAAGGGTGGGTGGTACATTAGCTTTATCAAAAGGGAAATAGATTTGCTCATAGTGTATAAGTACTTCCCAGGAAAAATACATTTGATGCCTAAGAATCGCTGAATCATTAAGGTTAGAAAAGGCCTCCAAGATCATTGAGTCTGAACTTTGATTAATTACCACCTTGTCAACTAAACTATGGCACTAAGTGCCATATCCAGTCATTTCTTGACCACATCCAGGGACAGTGACTCCATTGCCTCCCTGGGCAACCCATTCCAACACTTAACCACCTTTTCCATGAAGAAATTCTTCCTGATGACCAACCTGAACCTCCCTTGGTTCAGGGATATGTCCTCTTGTTCTGTCTTGAGGCTGTCCTTTGGCTTGAGGATGTCCTCTCATTCTATCACTGATAGAGTGGGAGAAGAAACCAATTTCCACCTCACTACAACCTCCTTTCGGGTAGCTGTAGAGAGTGATAAGGTCACTCCTGAGCACCCTCTTCCCCAGACAAAACTCAGCAGCTCCTCATAGGACTTACGCTCCAGATCCTTCATCAGCTCTGGTGCCCTTATCTAGTCTTGCTCCAGCACCTCAATATCTGTCTTGTAGTGAGAGGCCCAAAACAGAACACAGAATTCGAGGTGTGGCCTCACCAGTGCTGAGTACAGGGGAACGATGACTGCCCAAGTCCTATTGGCCAGGATGCCACACACTGGCTCATGTTTAACTGGCTGTTGAGCAACACTGAGGTCCTTTTCCCCTGGGTCGCTTTCCAACCACTCTTCCCCAAGCCTTTAGCACTGCATGGGATTGTTGTGAGAGAGCTCTCTCAAATAGAACAGGAGGATGGTGAGCAACCACTGCCGTGAAGAAAACTTTCCCCATTTCAGACAGGAAACAGAGCTCAAAACCTCACATGATTATTTCACAGATTATCTCCTACAGCAAACTATCAGAGAGAGTGCTGAATCATTCAGCTCTTAATACTGACACAGTTTTAGCACAAACAGTTTGCTATGGTTTGACTCTGGCTAAAAGCCAAGAGCCCACATAGAGATCTAAAATTCCCCAGAGAAGGGAAAAAAACACCTTGACTTTTGTGATAAGGATTACAAGCAACTGTTAACTACTTCACACAAGCAAAACAGGCTCTAACTTAGAATGTTAAGTATTTACTACTACTACAACTACNTCTTCCAGTCTTTCCACAGGTTCACAGGCAGAAGAATCTTCGCCCCTATGGGTCCTCACAGATTGCTGGGGCCCAATTCCAGTGTTTAAGGCATCTTCTCTTTCTCCTTCTCTGACCTTGGTGTTAATCAAACTTCCCACCCTCCTTTCTCTTAAGGCACCATGATGTTCTGCCTAGCCTTTTTTTTCTTCTCCTTCTTAAATGTTATCACAGAGGCGTTAGCAGTCAACCTTGAGCTAGCTTAGAGCAGAGAAAAACTCCAGCAGCTTCTTAAAGAAGCCTCTCTCCTAGCTCCCCCAGCTAATAAAAAACTCTGGCTACTTAAAACCACAACACAGTTGTTACTCCATACAAATGGGTGTTAAGTAAAGTTTCACAGACTGAAAGAGGTAAGACTTGTTGTGACTTTGAGGTCTAAGAACATATCCTACAACAAAACACAGAACATAGAGCTCTGTAGGAAGAAAAACTGATGAAAAACCCAAAGACTTATGAGCAAACACTTGGGCTTTCTCCTCTTCTTTGAGCTTGATTGATTAATTCTGGCTGTTTGTTTCATCTATAGAGACTCTTTTCTTCTCCACTAACTCATTGCCATTCTCTTGTTCCTCTGAAGCTTACAGAATTTTTCATGCTAAGTCTCTCCCTGGCAGTCATTCCGTTCATTCCACCTGGTGGGACCAATGACATTTTGCAGCTTTAAGTCACCTTCTTTGGTTCCTTTACCACTTTGTGCTACTGGAGCTCACAATTCCTTTACTTCCGCACCTGCATAAACCAGCCTTGTGATTAACCTGGCTGTGTCCACAATGGACAGATCTGTAAGCAGGTAACTTTGATCCTGGTTATCAGACAGCCAAACCTTACAGCTCACTGCACTTAAAGTCCTTCCAGATAGGGGTTATTGCAGTGTTAATATTTCCTGTCTACTCCCACTTTCTACCCCCAAAGTAAGTTACTAACAGCATTTCCTGGTAACCCTTTAATTTCAGAAATATAATAACCAAATGCATACAAAATATTTTAAACTAAAGAGAGAAAAGAAATCACACCATTACTAGAGAACATTTACCTGTCAGCTTCAGAAGCTGAAGACCACTCCATGAAACACAGCTGTAGAAATGGGTGCTTTCATTCCCTTATTATGACCCTACCTCCATGAGATCACCAGTCTCTGATTCACAATTAATGTATCTTCTGCTGATAATAAGATGAACTGAAGTAACTGCAAAGAAACTCAATTAGTATTGTAGCTAATAAAAATGATAGTTGTGCTAGAAAAATTATTCATAACTGCAGAATGTGCGTCTGCATGTTTTTCATTATTTAGCCCGCATTAACTCCTGTAATCTAATATATCCCTGCACTTTCTGAACCACACTTAGTCTTCCCACTGAGTAACATCTAAAATTTTTATCTACTCCAGAGTGGTTTTTATTGGCACTTCTTATTGCCAGTATCATATTCTTCCACAAAATCCAGTAGTGTAAAACACAACTCCTAGCACACATTAGTGTTTTAGGCATGGTTATCTGCTTCTTCGCATGAAACACTCCATAGAAGCGACCACAACTTGTCAATTAAGACTTGTCTACAGACATGCTTCTTACACAGCTCACCTGACAACAGCAATGGTGAGATTTTAGTCATTAGACTTTCACGAACCTCTAGATGTCAATGGTTGCATATGTAGATTTGCCAGTGTTTTTCTAGTGTTTTATTTTGCAAAATAGGTTATAACCTATTTTAGTGCTAATGAGACGTGCTGAAATACATTAGCAAGGAGATTTTTCACAGAAGCATTGATAGCTGTTCAGTGGCCATGGAGATTCCTGGAGAGGTTAGTCTGTAATTGCCACTTGTGACTCTGAAAAGCTCTTTCTCTCCTGATATCTTTTACAAATAATACTTTCCTTTGGTGGTAATTATCTTCCACCTCTGATGGTAGAAAGAATCATTCTGTGTTACAAATTGCTTTCCATATTTCTATATCTGTAATTAAAAATTCCAATTTATTATACAAGCTTAATAAAAGATAATTGGAAACAAACTCATCATTTTTAACTATAGATATGAAAAGGAGGTGTGTAATATCAAAAGCACGGATCCATTTTCACCTGAATTTGCCAGAAATTCTTGCTGGACATATGTTAAATCCCACTGCGTTCAGTAAGTTGGGAACTACAGTATGTAGTTTGGAATTTCAGAGTGGGGTTTTAGTGCCAAAAAATGTTTCCCCAATAATCAAGGTAATGTTTTTATTCACACCATTTGAAGGTCTGATTATTAAGAGCAATAACATCAGCCAGCATGAACAGGTAACATTTGATGACAAAATCTTTACTGTGAATAAATGAACATTATATTCCTCTATGTTGTAGAAGGGCAAGACAGACAAGAGCCTGAAAGTTGATTCCATCCTGGCAGTGATGAGCTAGAACAACTCCTGAATACTAGGATGCAACTTCTGAAATAATTTGATTAACATTTTGCTTATGCATTGGATCACTACAAAGTAGAATGTAAAAAAACCTGCTTGTACTACAGTTCATCTCTGGTATAATTCCACTGATCAGAGCCCAGTGGGAGCAATAAAAAAGGAAAAAGAGATCCATTCTTCCCTTAATAATTTATATTCTTTTCTTTGTAAGTGACCTACTAAATGGAAATATAAGAATTGTCTGGAAATATCTCAAATATAAAACTGGGTGTGCTGTGTCTTTCTACATCTCACTCCCAAGATTTTCAGTTGCTCAACAAGAGAAGCTTATTCTAGTTTGGAGAGTACATGGCCAGGCATCAGAGGAAAACAGAAACATAAGGCAACAGCTGTAGAAACAGCATGATCTTTTCCTTAATCGTTTCTCATATGTCTCAGCCCATCTGAAGCAAGTTATGACTGTAGTGTGGAAATATGAAGACGTTCCTAAAAGGTACATATTTTCACTGATCAGATGAATACCAGTAAATTTAAATGCCCACCAATTTAGAGTTTCCATAGTCGAAATTCTCATTTCGGAAGAAAGTGGAGATATTAATGTAAGATACTAATCTTCACACACACATGAAAGAGCATGGGGCACAAGAGAAGGCAAAAGAGGAAGCCCCAGTTAGGCAAATAGCCCCCATTCTGGAGTGGTGTAACAATCCTGTTCAAAGCCATATAAGCCTAACCAGGAACATTACTTTTATTTAAGGCTTTAAAAGATTTTAAGGCCTTTGGTTCATTATTTTCTATGGATTTACATTTGAAGAAAATAAGCGTTTGACAAAAGGGTTTACAGGAATAACATACAGTCAAGGCTGCATTAGACTAAAGTATTAGCAAACAGCAATTCCATACAATTTAATGAAATACTATTCATTGGTTTTAAGTTACCCACAAGAGGAGGAAAAGAAGAAGCAAAGACATTTAAAAAGTGAAGAAGAAAAGAACAAAAGAGTAAAGAAAGAAGAAAAGAGGGAAAAATAATTACCTTTAGTCACATGTTTTTAGGTCTTGAAATAGAAGTTCAAGCCCTCTGGCTTTAGGACAGAAAAGCTGACTGAAAATGGAGGTTCTTGCAGCTGCTTTTATCTGGTTTGGCTACCATGGCCACTCACCCCAGGTGGGACATCTGGTCCATTGAGTACTCAATGCCCTCCCAGCCAGTGATATATGCCACAGTCAATAGGGAGCTCCAGGGGGGGTGTGCCTGCCAGACAGGTCTTCTTTGATTGACAGGCAGCTACATGGTCCTCTGGCCAAGTGCTTCTCCATGGACTTGCCCATCTTGGACCAGGTGCTCCAGGCCCAGCCATAGCAGCAGGCCTGAACATGCTCTCCAGACCCAAACATGTGGGTGCAGGTTTCCAGCTCTGCCTACCCCCCCTCTCTCCCCTAAGCTGGTTATTCTGACCCAAATGATTAACAAAGTGAGATTCAGGATCTCACAGATGGGTGCTGGAGAGTCCAGAGAATCTGAGTTGGCTGCTGGAGGGACCAGAACATTTGGTGTAAATGGCCCCTGGAGCCCTACGGATCCCCAGTAGGCAGTGGGGACCTTCAGGTGCCTTTGGGATGGCCCTAGGAACAGAGAGCAGTGGTAGCCACTTACCTACTGGGCTACAGGATTTGAGAACACCTAACAAAGTTCAGCCTTCATTCCTGGCAGTTTCACAAACAAAGCCATCTAAGGAGAGGAAGTATAACATCAGTTCATTAGAGTGGTGAGTAGTGCTAAAACTCATGGTGGGTGGTGCTCAGGAGAAGGTAGAGCTGCTTTGTGATGGCAGCGGAAAAGCACCACAACCCTGAAGAAAGGTGCCAAGCCTGAGCACCCTTCCTTTGGACATGACCAGATGGAGCAACAGATCCCAAATCTGGGATGTCCTAGCCCTGCAACAGCCCACACCAGCATTGCCTGCAAGCGGGGGAAGGCCCATTGTGTCCTACTCTCCTGTGTTTCCAGAGAAGACTGTAGGGAAGAGCTGGAGCTAACACAGTGTCCAAAGACACTGAAAGTCCCAAAGCCTTGCTCCCTTCAGAGGACCCCAGCTGTTTTCAAGTCCTGCTGCACCCTGAACTGGGGAATGAAAGTAGCTGTAAGGGAAAAAGGAATTTCTCATGCAGGCTGGCTGGTCTGCATTTACATCGTTGTTTCAACTATGCTTTGTTTTCACAGAAACTCGGCAAAATATTCCCTAAATGGGTCTGTACTGTGAACAATTGAATTCCTGTTTTTGTTGACAGAAGTGGGTGCTGAGGAAGGTACGTACAGCCCGGAAGGGTGTAATGGGTTGACCTCAGATGGACACCAAGTGCCTGTGCAATCGCTCTATTCCCCTCTCCCCGTTTTTCAGCCAGGCAAAGGGAAGAGAATAAGACAAAACAGCTTGTGGTTGGGATAAGGTAGTTTACTATAAGTAAAGCAAAGCCTGTGTGTGCAAAAAGGAAAGCAGAAATTTAATCTTTACTTCCCATCCGTGGCGATGTCTGGCCACGTCTCAAGAAGCAGGGCTTCAGCACGCTTGGTTGTTTTCTTAGCAGGCAGTCATGGAAAACAATGAATGCGCATCCTTTTTGCTTCTTTCCTTAGCTTTTATATCTGAGTTGATGTCATATGATATGGAATATCCCTTTGGTCAGTTTGGGTCAGCTGGTCTGCTTTTGTCCCCTCCCAGAATCTTGCCCTTGCCTGATGCTGTACTCAGCAGTAACCAAAACACTGGTGTGTTATCTACCAGTACAGAGCACAGCACTGTGAGGGCTGCTATGGGGCTCAGACCCAGTACAGAGGAGTGCCAGGCAGGTGCAGCCAGGCAGGTGCAGCCAGGCAGGTGCTGCCATGCCCACACTTTGCACCTTGCTGTGCTGTGGTGGTATTGCCCCACAGGCCCTCAGGTCTGCTGCCAGCCCCAGTAGCAACCTAGGGATGAGAGCAAGGGAACACCTGCAAGAGACCAAGTGCCTTTCTCTCCACAGCTGATCCCTGTGAGACTGAGCTGTCCCACAAGGCACAGAGGAAGGCTCTGTGCTGCTTTGGTGTTGGCCCCGAAGGTTCTCTCCCCTTGCTTTACAAGTTAAAGCATGCACTGCTCTGCCCTGCAGCTGGATTTATGCAAACAGGTATTTTTACTGAGATTGAAGGCAGCACTTATTTGCAGAATAATCATTTTTAGGCTGCTTTTGAAGTGTTCCCTTTTCTTCCCTTACAATGATTTTTTCTGTTTAGTTTTGCTGGAAGCATTTCTTAACAAGTTTCTTCAGCTTGCTTTGCAATCTCTCTAGCCGGACAGGTGCTAGGCCACTGCTGCTGTTTGACTGAACATCCACAGCTCTTCCTGAAAGATTGTTGCAGTCCCTGGGCTCACAGATGTCTCAGCATCTGTTTAGCTTCAAACTTGTGAGCCCTGCACACACCACATTTGTTTGGAGGATGTACAAAAAGTCCACAAAAGACATTTTCAGGGCCTTATCTCTCCTAACTCAGCTGTGAGCCCTGTGCCCAAGCTCTCAGTTTAGTCTTAAGAAACTTTTAAAACAGCTTATAGCCATGGCCACTATTTCCACTGCTTGGGACCCAGTCCTGGAGGGAGCCAGTGCATACTGAAGTTGCTCGTTATTCTTCCGGAGTCAGATGGTCAAGTCAAGCTTCTAACTTCCTGATGTACAAAATCTCCAGATATTGGGAAATTTCAGTGGTGGAAACCTGAATAAATTCAGTAACTCCAGTATAACACAGGGCAGCCTGTGCATGGCTGTAGCAGTCACATCACTTGAGAATTTCAAACAGCAGTGGTTAGTAATCCAGTCCCTTGGTCTATCTGTATCTTAATTATTTAAATCTGCAAAACATGCTTCACCTTCCATTTCTTTTAGAAATTTATAAAGGATTAAAAATAATGCTAGCCAAAACTTGGTTTTAAGCAATCATTTTCCATAATATCTTTTTAATTGTAAATGTCTGATTCGGTCTCCAGTTGTTTTGGAACATACTTCGGAATATTAGGTTTAGTATTTGGCCCTTATTCTTTGCAAGATAGTGGTTTATTTATAAAATAGAGAGAATAAGTGGGTTTAGAATTTGTATGGTTTGATTTTTTATTTTGTATAAATATACCCTACTGAAAGTAGGGTAAGGTACTTTAGGAAGGTCAAATTAATATCTTGACCCAGAGTAAAAATATAAAGTCCTCATGAAATCTGAAGAAATAGTCTAGATAGGAAATGCAACTAGATAAGATAAATGAGCAAGAAAGCCTGGGTTAGGATAACTTGCTGAAATGCAATCACTCCGTGTCAAGTTTGCATGGCAAAAAGTTGATATTCAAGGGACGCTAATCATCTGCTTTTGTAAGGAGAAAATGACAGAGCTTTGTAGGAGAGATACAATTATTTCCTGTTAAAATTCTCTTAACCATTTAGCATGTGCAGCACTATCACTTTTGAGTTTGCTCAGATATTCACATCAGTAAATTTGATCCCTGCACCACACTGTCCTTTTAATATCCTCTCTCCTACCAGTTTTTGATTTATTCCAATTTCTCTGGTATGCTTTTCATAAATATAATATATTCCAATATCAGGTTTTATAATTACTTGGACTCTATTCATTTCCAAATTTGTATTTCAGGCTGTATTTCCTCCTATGCTACAAGGAACAGACCATTGTACTGAAAAGCAATCTAAGATGTATGCTAAAGTTAATGCAAGAGTAGTGTAGGAAATCTGGTTTAATTTGGCGTGTGTCTGGGTTGGTGGTTGAATAGCATGGGGGAATTATTCGACAGGAGACTGGTAAACTGACTTGATATATCTTTAGACAGCTACATTTTAGCGTGCTGATCAGCAGATAGGTATTTCTGCCAGTATTTTATTTGGTTTTACTGAAGTTGAGTGCATTTGAGGGCACTGAAAGCACATACTCCCCACACATTAGTATTACTAAAAATGTGTTTTAGGTCTGACTCTGGAGAACTTGGTGTTGCATGGTCATGATTCTGCACTGAGCAGCATCCCAGGACATCAGAGGAAAATATAAGGCTCAGCTCTGTGACTGAGCCCACAACTCCTGATCCACCTGAGGACTTAAATTTAAATATCTGAGCAGGTACTTACAGCTTGAGCAGATTGCACATGTGCTGAACAGTAAGTCAATGTTTGAGTGCTCTGATGAAGCGTTATGTTTAGTATACTTGAAAGCTGAGCTCTAAGTTGCTTGGGACAATAGTACCAAACTAAGTTATGGGTCAGAAGGATGCTGAATCTTCAGTTTGGAGAATAAATGCCTCTCAAATATGAGGAAAATCACATCATGGACATTTTTTAAAGAGGGAAAATGTAAACTGTGTTCAAAGATTAGTAGAGTGTGAATGTAACTGCTTGCAGGATCACTTGTTTCTGCAGAGCAAAAAATTACGACATTTATGAATTGGAATGGCAGACATGAAACAAATTTCAAGGTACTAACGTTCAGAAGGTAAAACATGTAGTTTGTCCAAATATATGAAGGATTACAGCAACTGTGCTGTTTGTAACATGGGAACCTGCGTGAAATGAGCACTGAGGAGAAGAGAGGTAAGAAAAATACAGCATAACTCTTCAGGCATCATGCTGAAGGAAATGGAGATTGAAAATGTGATGGGAGTTGACAAAAGATACCAGCACTGATAAAAGAGTTCTCAAAAGGCACTGGAGTAGTGATTTTTGAATCAAAAAAAGGCATATACTTTTGAAAAAAGGGGCTTAACAATGACTTTTGTAGAAGGAATAGAATAAGAGGTAGTACAATGAACACTGGAAGTGCATCAAAAGAAAAAGTAATCTTTTTTCCTAAACAGAATAGTTATATTCATTTAGTTCATAAACCAAATAGTATAAAGAGGAAGGAGCACAGGAAGGTGGGGAGGAGTAGCACAAACTGAGCCAAAGGGAGGAAGAGAAATGCTGAGAGCAGAGTCCTGAGTTCAGTGTGTCACCAATGGCATCAAAAGAGAAAGAAAAAAAAAACCAGAAATGAAGAGAAATTGCAAATTTTTCTTAGTTACCATTCTGAAAAAAAAAAGTTTTGTTGGGAAATGGGTCAAGAAAGATGTGAAGAGGCAAAGAAAGAAGGCAGGACCTTTGTTTGTAAGTGCAGCATAAAAGTGAGGTTGTTCAGACAGAAACATTGAGATCAGAGAGGAGATTTCCGAGGGTGGAATGGACAGTCGTCTGCTGTTTTTCCAAGTTTCATTGCACCTGTGATCAAAGAATGGCCAAATCATTGTAGTGTCATTACTTACAAATAAAAGTCAGACAGGTTTTGAGACACGCATTTTCATTGTTAGATGGGGGATTAACAGCTATATTGATATTCATAGTGATTAACATGCTCAGGAGCAGAAGATGAGATACAATTGTTTGTTTGCTTGTTTTATACTGTTTTCCATTCTTGGAATATTAGAGTGCCTTCCATGTAAAACTAATAGCTGAAAACTGAAATCCAGAGGGCAGTAGAGCATAACCAGCCTTCCTGCCATGAATTCCTGCTACATGTCTGTAGCAGTCTGAGAGTACACAGGGAAATTTGGTGTCATCTGTGTGGCTCTTGCAGTAATCTGACTTTGGTGACCAGAGCATGGTTTATCCCTGCCTGTGTCCCCCTGGTCCCTGGGTGGCTCAGCTTAGACTAGATGCCTAAAAAGTCTGGCTGACCATGGCTTTCATGAACTATGTATGAGCTGTCCTAAGTATAACAAAATAAAACTCTGAAAAAATATTTTCTGGAATTTTTTTCTAATTCTTGCTTGTCCTTCCATTTCTATGACAAATACTCTCCCTGAAACTGAGGTGCTGTGCACAGAAACAATTTGCAAGTAGTTTGGTCAGTAGGCTTGTTTATGAATATATAATTAGGGTTACACTGATTAAAAATAGGAGAACATTTAATTACAGAGTCCTGCAGGTCCACGAAGTCAACATTTCTTATCTCTTTATCTGATAGTTGACTAATGATCACTACCCGACTCTAAATAATTTCCCCACATCACAAAGAGTAAATGTACAAACAATTCCGCTGAATTTTAGACATTCCAGATATATGTGTGTGGCACTAATTTACGATTCTGCCCTATGCAATATTTCACCTAAACATTAGCAATTCTATCCAATAAATTTTTCTTTCTTACCTGAAAGTATTATTACTGAATCATCTTTTCTAGAAAGAAAACAATCATTAATCTGCTGAAAATGAATCTAAGAGAGTAAACAGAATCATTAAGAAGTTATATGGAATCAGAATATCTTTATCATCTGAGAAGTACCCTGCCTAGGCCAAGAGAGATTATGGCCCTCCATTGTAAAGGAAAACAAAGTAATTTCATAAAAACTACTTGGTAAAGGCTTTGATTTTTCTCAGATGATGATCTGATTTCATTATCTTCACATACCAATATGCACTGAGCTTAATTTTCGTGTGAGAAAATCATGATCAGTTGTAGGAACATTTCTATTTGGCTGCAGCTTCCAAAGGGGAATGAAAAATTTAGAAGGTAAGAACAATAGATGGAAAATGAAGTTAATTTTAACATGGAAACTTAAGGCTTAGAACCATGCACAACAGCTGAAGAAGCTGTGACTTTCAAAATCATTCTGGATGAGAAATTATGAAGTTCAACTGAATGAAGCAGATGTGACAGTAAAACAAAGACATGCAAAAGGAAAAAACTCACCTTTCTTCCTCCATTCCCAGAGAACTTGGGGGTAAAAATCTGGCACAGTGACTCAATCTACCTTCCATCCCCAGCTGTACAGGCCAGGTTTATCTGCAGAACACACACCTTCCCATCCTACTGCACCAGGTATCTAGAAGCCCTTTTAGGAGCACTGAGAGGTGACTTGGAAGCTGGCTCCACATAGGAAAGAAGGCACTGAAGAGGAGTTTTCCATTTCCTGGGTATTTCTATCATCTGATGAGGAAGTGTTGTAATTTTGGGTCCTCAGCCCCAGATAGAGACGCATAACCATGAATAAGTTCAGCTGAGGGCCACCATGATGATGGGGGATTGGGGCATTTGCCCTGTGAGAAGAGGCAGAGGGAGCTGGGGATGTCTGGCCTGGAGCAGGGGTAGCTTCTGGTGGGCTGAAGAGCCACCCCTGGTGGCTGAAGGGAGTCATCGAGGAGATGGAGGCAGGCCCTGCACAGAAGGACATGAAAGGAGGATGAGACAACAGGCATGAACGGAAAACAGAGAGGTTCAGAGGGGAGAGGAGAGGAGAGGAGGGGAGGGAGTAAAACCTTTTTCTCCATGGGGACAATGAAGCAGTGGGCTGGGTTGTCCACAGACTTTGTGCAGTTTTCATCACTTTAGGTTTTCAAGACTCAGATGGATAAAGCCCAGAGTAACCCCATCTGATCTAAGAGCTAATACTGCTGCTTTGAGGAGCAGGTTGGTCTGGAGACATCTTAAAGTTCCTTCCTACCTGAATTTATCCTATTAAATACAAACACACAACCCCCCCCACTATAGGTGAAACATCTATATAACAAGACTAATGTAGGTACCTCACCCTAAGGAACATCTTCAGACCCTCTTTGCACAAAATATTTCAGGTACAGGTTTCACTTCAGCATCTCTGTTTTGCTCACTAGCTGACCTCTCTCCACCACTCTCAGTGCTGCTGCAACGGTTCCAGACCAAGGTACCCACTTCCTGTTGTGTGCAGAAGAGGGAATCCATGTCTGGGCATAAAATGTGGCAGTACTAAATAAGAGAACACACAAATGCATTAGGGACTTTGGTCTGGAGGGCATAATAATCCACATAATAAGCTAATTGCTACTAATTCATTTCATTTGCAACTAGTTTGTAGACTTTTCTGTTACTTTGGAAGCTGAACATCAGGGGAGGTGATTGTCCCACTCTCCTCTGCACTGGTGCAGCCTCACCTGGAATATTGTGGCAGTTTTGGGCACCACAATATAAGAAAGATACTAAGCTCTTAGAGTCCAAAGGAGGGCAATGAAGATGGTGAAGGGCCTTGAGTGGAAGCCATATGAGGAGTGTCTTAGGACACTTGGTCTGTTCAGCCTGGAGGAGACTGAGGGGAGACCATATTGCAGTTACAACTTCCTTGTGAGGGGAAGAGGAGGAGTAGATGCTAATCATTTCTCTCTGGTGACCAGTGACAGGACCTAAGGGAATGACCTGAAGTTGTGTCAGGGGAGGTTTAGGCTAGTTGTTAGAAAAAGGTTCTTCAGGCAGAAGGTGTCTGGGCACTGGAACAGTCTTCCCAGGGAAGTGGTCACAGCACCAAGCCTGACAGAGTTCAAGAAGCATTTGGACAATACTCTTGCACACATAGTGTGACTCTTGTAGATTGTCCTGTGCAGGGCTAAGAGTAGGATACATGATTAGGTGAATTAACAACATGCTTAAGCAAGGCAGCCTGTGACAGAAATGTGTCAGTTTGGGATAGGATACTGTAATCAAAACATGTCTAGTTATTGGTAGGCTTGTAACTAACAGATATGCAGGAAAATGAAATCCATATTTAGACACAGGCCTTCACCAGAACAGGACAATGGATACACACCATGTTTGGGAAACACGCGTGAACACCGAGTGACCACGGCTGTGATTGGAGCAGAGGGCACGTGGACACCTTGTGAACACTTTAACCCTCAGATGATTGGTTTGAGACTGACCTTAGGAGAGCCTATGGCTGCAGTTATAGATATCTAACAGGAATAAACATCTGGAAAATGTAAACCATTTTATAGTATAAAAAATAATGTTGTATCACAATAAAAAGATTTCAAGATTCACAATTCAAGACTCTTCCACCAAAGGAGTGTCTGTGAATCCATCACCTGCTGCAAACACAGCCGAACAGGGACTAACAAAAACCTGCATATATATAAAATATAAAATAAAAAAACAATAGGCTAAGGGTTTGACTCGATGGTTCTTGTGGGTCCCTTCCAACTCAGCATATTCTATGATTCTGTAATTCTCCAAAATCCATCCCCGTAAACCACTGTCCTGTGGGACTGATTTCTAATCTTGCAAATTAAATGAGCTTAATTCTTTTATGGTGGCAGATTTCACATGTTAAAAATGGTTGTTCCCAAAGGGAACTATAATGGCAGGCTCCAGATGGGGCAGTGACAAAGTGTCAAACAATAATCCCACTCACAGGTTTGAAGATCAAATCCTATATCCCTCTGAAGGACATAAGTACAATTTGATGACTAAATCCCAAAGCATTTTGCTCAGCTGCTGCATAACCCTATGTACTGTAGGAACATGAAACTTCACCTCTGTGCATGCTCACAGATGCCTTATATTTGACAATATTGAGCGTTTTGGCATCTGTGTTACACCTGAGTGCTTTCAGGTTTCACAAAGTGAATGCTGTGCCATCTGTCTCTGCATGGATGTTTGGTATATTAGACGTGCTCTCAGCCTAGCTTGTGGATCAGAAACCAGGATCGTCACTTGAAAGGGGAGAAGGGAAAATCCTGAGTTGCAGTCCTTTTCTGAGGACTGTTGGTATATTATGCAGTATCTGAGTAAAATGCTATCTAGGTTGTGAAATGCTCACACTGGGATCTGGAATGCAGGAGATCCCCCGACAACATGTTCCCTTGTGGTGAAGGTAGTAATCCAGTTTTGCCACTGGGAGTTTTCTTTATGCCTTGGTTAGTTTTGCAGCCAAGACCACACCATGACCCATCTTTGCTGACAGAGACAGCCTGTGTTATGATCTGATTTGTGAGAGATGCCTCTGTCTGAATTAAGGTGCAAATGAGACCATACACTGAAGTCAATAATACGGATTTTACATAACAATAAATGTGAGGCAGAGAGAAGAAACAGAAAAGAGCCAGGGGAGAAGGAGGGAGAGAGAGAGATTGAGACATCAAACAGAAGATAGTCACCACCTGTGGATCCAGCAGTGCCCTGTTGGTTCTTCTTCACCCTGTGCTTCTCGGTGGTGAGGGACCCAGAGACCTTCTTCAGGAGGTACCATGTTTATACAGTCCAAGTTCTGGGCATCCATTGTTCCCATAACTTGTGGTGATATGTGTATGAGCAATTGCTCCTTTTTCCACAGTCTGTCACAATGGGAATTTTTGTCTGGATACCTTAACCAGGATGTGCTAATAAGATCTTGCTCTGCCAGGCCTGGAATTAGTGCCTTCCTGTTGCAAATTCCTCCCTTCTGTGCTTATCTCAAGTTCCCTCTGTGGTGGCTTATCTTACGGCAAGTTCCTTCTGTGGCCTTGACAGGGTTTTAAGGCAGGCAACTGTGCTAAGTTCTTACAGCTTATCCTCAGCCTGGCTAGCAGTTCAGTCTCCTCCAGGGACATAGTTCTGAAAGTACAGTTTCGAAATATGCAGAGATGAAGGGCATGAAACAGCCTGCATCTTAGGTGAGGTACACACTAAACAACTGCATGAAAGGACTGGATGAAGCCTGCTCTTTTCAGGGAAGAAAGATTTACCCTTGGGCAACGAGTATCTCAGGCAGACTCTAGATGGNCACCTTGTGAACACTTTAACCCTCAGATGATTGGTTTGAGACTGACCTTAGGAGAGCCTATGGCTGCAGTTATAGATATCTAACAGGAATAAACATCTGGAAAATGTAAACCATTTTATAGTATAAAAAATAATGTTGTATCACAATAAAAAGATTTCAAGATTCACGATTCAAGACTCTTCCACCAAAGGAGTGTCTGTGAATCCATCACCTGCTGCAAACACAGCCGAACAGGGACTAACAAAAACCTGCATATATATAAAATATAAAATAAAAAAACAATAGGCTAAGGGTTTGACTCGATGGTTCTTGTGGGTCCCTTCCAACTCAGCATATTCTATGATTCTGTAATTCTCCAAAATCCATCCCCGTAAACCACTGTCCTGTGGGACTGATTTCTAATCTTGCAAATTAAATGAGCTTAATTCTTTTATGGTGGCAGATTTCACATGTTAAAAATGGTTGTTCCCAAAGGGAACTATAATGGCAGGCTCCAGATGGGGCAGTGACAAAGTGTCAAACAATAATCCCACTCACAGGTTTGAAGATCAAATCCTATATCCCTCTGAAGGACATAAGTACAATTTGATGACTAAATCCCAAAGCATTTTGCTCAGCTGCTGCATAACCCTATGTACTGTAGGAACATGAAACCTCACCTCTGTGCATGCTCACAGATGCCTTATATTTGACAATATTGAGCGTTTTGGCATCTGTGTTACACCTGAGTGCTTTCAGGTTTCACAAAGTGAATGCTGTGCCATCTGTCTCAGCATGGATGTTTGGTATATTAGACGTGCTCTCAGCCTAGCTTGTGGATCAGAAACCAGGATCGTCACTTGAAAGGGGAGAAGGGAAAATCCTGAGTTGCAGTCCTTTTCTGAGGACTGTTGGTATATTATGCAGTATCTGAGTAAAATGCTAACTAGGTTGTGAAATGCTTACACTGGGATCTGGAATGCAGGAGATCCCCCGACAACATGTTCCCTTGTGGTGAAGGTAGTAATCCAGTTTTGCCACTGGGAGTTTTCTTTATGCCTTGGTTAGTTTTGCAGCCAAGACCACACCATGACCCATCTTTGCTGACAGAGACAGCCTGTGTTATGATCTGATTTGTGAGAGATGCCTCTGTCCGAATTAAGGTGCAAATGAGACCATACACTGAAGTCAATAATACGGATTTTACATAACAATAAATGTGAGGCAGAGAGAAGAAACAGAAAAGAGCCAGGGGAGAAGGAGGGAGAGAGAGAGATTGAGACATCAAACAGAAGATAGTCACCACCTGTGGATCCAGCAGTGCCCTGTTGGTTCTTCTTCACCCTGTGCTTCTCGGTGGTGAGGGACCCAGAGACCTTCTTCAGGAGGTACCATGTTTATACAGTCCAAGTTCTGGGCATCCATTGTTCCCATAACTTGTGGTGATATGTGTATGAGCAATTGCTCCTTTTTCCACAGTCTGTCACAATGGGAATTTTTGTCTGGATACCTTAACCAGGATGTGCTAATAAGATCTTGCTCTGCCAGGCCTGGAATTNCTTCAGGAGGTACCATGTTTATACAGTCCAAGTTCTGGGCATCCATTGTTCCCATAACTTGTGGTGATATGTGTATGAGCAATTGCTCCTTTTTCCACAGTCTGTCACAATGGGAATTTTTGTCTGGATACCTTAACCAGGATGTGCTAATAAGATCTTGCTCTGCCAGGCCTGGAATTAGTGCCTTCCTGTTGCAAATTCCTCCCTTCTGTGCTTATCTCAAGTTCCCTCTGTGGTGGCTTATCTTACGGCAAGTTCCTTCTGTGGCCTTGACAGGGTTTTAAGGCAGGCAACTGTGCTAAGTTCTTACAGCTTATCCTCAGCCTGGCTAGCAGTTCAGTCTCCTCCAGGGACATAGTTCTGAAAGTACAGTTTCGAAATATGCAGAGATGAAGGGCATGAAACAGCCTGCATCTTAGGTGAGGTACACACTAAACAACTGCATGAAAGGACTGGATGAAGCCTGCTCTTTTCAGGGAAGAAAGATTTACCCTTGGGCAACGAGTATCTCAGGCAGACTCTAGATGGAAGTGGGAAAGGAAGAACAGAGAAAACAAAGGAAAAACCTGTTCTGTCTCCTCTTGGCTAGATAAGTGGCTTCCCCTTCAGCAGGTTTATTTTGTGATCCTTTCTTGAGGCGTCTCTTCAGATAGGGAGCCAAATTCCTAAAATGAGGCTGTGAGACTGCACATCTTGTCTTTTTGTAATCTGGGCTGAGGTGTTTGTAATTCAGAATCAGCATATTCCTCAGGAGTATTTCCCTTCACTTCAGGACAGGCATAGATTACACAGAGTGTTTGATCAGATTTTATTTTAAATTGAGCCTCGGAGTCTCTGATGTTCTATAGAGGGCCAAGCACACTGAAGAGTGTGTCTGAAGGACAGTCCTTATGCAAACACAAGTGTGCTGCCTGCAGCCAGATCCCTTAATAGCTTTCTACTGCTATTTTATTTTCCTCATTTTTACCTCTTGGGTGCTTTAAAGTGATCTTTATTTCACACCTTTCTGTTACTCAGTCAATCAAGAAGGGATGGACAAATGGATGCTCACTTCTTTACACCTCTGCTGATTTAGCTGTGCTCTTTCAAGTACCCATTCCTGCCATGGGTTACTTTTACCAAGGGTTTCTTTTATTAGGGGATTTCATCAGTTTAATGTCTATTATGGCTAATTTACAAAATATGGAATTGTTGCCTTATAGAAAGTAAAAGCTGAAAAAAATAGAATACTTAAAATTTGGAACAAAAACA
This sequence comes from Calyptomena viridis, assembly GCA_013390005.1. NCBI lineage: Eukaryota > Metazoa > Chordata > Aves > Passeriformes > Eurylaimidae > Calyptomena > Calyptomena viridis. Next base: position 57,678 of record WEIV01000018.1, read on the forward strand.
GCTTTTTAATTGACTCTTTACAGTGCGTAATCCACTGGAATGTGTTTCCAGGCAACAAGTTACCTAACTATATGTGACCAGCAAAGACACCTGCCATCTTTAACTGTGCTTAAAGGGATCCATGATGCCTGCAGCCACTTTTAATAAACATGGAAGGGGGAGAGCCTCCTCTGTATGTTTAGCCAGAAGATTTGCTGATACTAACAGTCCTAGTCCATCTCTGTGGATCACTGACCTGACACAATGGAATCATCATGCAGGTTTTCTATTTCACTGAATATTTTTCTCTTTCCCTTCTAGAGAAACAAAAGCTTATGTCCTTAGGTAATGCCCACTCCAAACAAGGCATGTCATCGCCTATCAGCTTTTGATGAATATTTCCTCACACTCATATTTCGTCTCATAGAGGAATGAGATGCTCTTTCATGAACTCACCTCCATTAAAAAAAAAAAATCATGTAAAATAGAACATTTATCAAAATAGTACTTCTTTGCCTCCTTAGAAATACAATTCCCTAGCAGAGCTGTTGCTCTGATGTGCTGGGATGTGAGACAAAGTGTGTAATCTGGCCCACAGAACATTCACATAATACCTTTTCTGAACAAATGGTAATTGAGGAGGTATATATAATTACTTTTGATTTGGAAGCATAGGATGCAACACAGCCCATGCTTATCCTGCACACAGCTCTTAAAGTGGACTAAAGTTGTATTATAACTTCACAATTACTCTTGCAGAATAAAAAAGAAATTTCTAGGACAGAGTTAACATAAATCTAATACCAAATAACTGACATTTCGCTTTGACAGTTCTAAAGTAAATAGGCTTGTTTTCAGTATGCAAATGAAAACTGCAGAGGATGTAAATTACAGTTTTCCTGTAGTTTTAGGAGTATCTATAAATGCTTTAAGCAATGCTTGAGGCACACATTTACATGGCTAGGGCCGTGTCTAGTCTGCTATTCTCAGCATCTGAAAATGTCTCAGTGAAGAGAAGGAGAAGAGTGCTGAATGTCTCTTGGCAGAATAATCGCACACCGTAATTCCAGGAGCTGCCACTGGCGCTCAAAGCACCAACCTTGCTGTACACCCTTCCCCAGCAGCTTCTGCCTGATCTTGCTAGTTTGCCGCCTTCATCCTTGTACTTAAATTTCTTACGCAGTAATGCAGTGAGCCTTTTGTTCCCTCTCCTGATCCCTGTTCAGACTGAACTTGTATCAGTTCCCTGTCCCACTCTACCACTCAGCTGCATTTAGCTTTGTCCTGGGGTGGAGAAATGTAGCAGCAGGCAGGAGAAGTGGAGGAAGTAAGCAGGGTACTTTTCTTAGGGGCAATGCTGTCAAATGCCAACTTAAATAACTTCTGAATTTATGGCCCAAGATGGTCACTAAAATAATGCCTTGGAATTCCTGCAATACTGCCCATTTTTGTGGCAGAAGCACAAATAATGAACAAAGTTTTTTTCTATGTTTAAAGATGGTATCTTACATAATGAAAAAGTAAGGCACATGCTACATCTTCTTCTTAGATTCTGATCTCTTAATACAGTAACACAAGTTACTTTCTTTATTCCATTCTCCAGTTGCACAGGTCTTGGGTTCAAAGTACAATGTTTCCCTGTAAATTCAGACTGCAATAAGGGATTGAGACTTGCCTTCAGTCAACCAAGTCTGGCTGGATTGACCCAGACTCCATTTGAGGAAACATATTTTTTTAATTTTATCTTGAAATCATGTCTCGGGTTGCATACAGCTTTCAAAAGGGAAAGATTATTATTATAAATAGATAACCATGGCTTCAGGCTCTACCATTTGTCACTTCAATCTCAGTTAGGACCACAATGATGTTTGTGCTCAGAAAATCCTCAAGAGCATGACACTGCATTTTTATGGCCTGTTAGGCACAAAATTGCCTGTTTTATTGGTGCTATACAGGTACACCTTTTAAAAATTTTACTCCCTGTGTTTATAACTGATCAACAAAAAAAACCCACAACCACCACTGCCTGGTGACATGGAGTTAGTATTTGCTAATGCAATGCAAGTGTAAGTTAATATGTCACTTTTCTTAACATACTTATCTGCTATGTTTCTTCAGCCTACTTATCCGAATTTCTTCCTAAACCACATCCACACCAAAACAGAGCTGGAGGCTTCAAAGCAATGGTGTTGCATGAGGATCTCATGAAATAAATAGCAGTTTTCCTTCCTTAAATAATTTTCTTTCTGAACAGGTTGAACTCCACTACAAAGATATAGGTTAAGAAGTGTCTGCACAGTGTTTCAGGGCCCAAAATAATGTCTACTTGTTTCGCCTATATGGCTGGCTAAATCACACCACAATGTGTTAGTATTAGTTGTAGTGGTTTGACCCTGGCTGGATGCCAGGTACCCACTAAAGCCTCTCTCTCACTCCCCTCTGCAAACAGGAAGAGGAGAGAAAATATAACAAAGAGCTCCTGGGTGGAGATAAAGACCATGAGAGATCCATTACCAATCACCATCATGGGCAAAACAGACTCCAAGGGGGAATATTAATTAAATTTATTACTAACAGAATTGGAGCCTGAGAATGAGAAGTAAAATGAATCTTAAGGCCACCTTCGCCCACCTCCCTTCTTCCAAGTTCTATCTCCTCCCCCTCAGTGGTGCAGGGAGATGGGATTGGAGGTTATAGTCAGTTGTTGTTTCTGCCACTGCTCAGAGAGAGGAGTCCTTCCTCTGAGGTCCCTCTCATGGGAGACAGTCCTTCATGAACTTCTCCAGTGTGACTCCGTCACAAAAAAGGGAAGGTTTAGACCAAACCCTGAAAAGGCGAGATTTCTCTCGTTACCTTTAAAAAAACTGTTTGACTGCCAAAGCCCCAGGAATTTGAAAGCCTTTATTGGCCTGACCAATCTGATAGTGTTTCTTATGTGAGAAACTTTCACTTATCAGATTCACTGCTTAGAGAATGTATTCGATATCCCTTTAAGGGGAGCTTTCGCTAGCAGGTAGGGAACCCCTCAGCAGGTCTCCCCAAAGTATTATTCTGTCCTAGAAGAATCTGTCAGTACTTTGCTATGAGGATTTACTCTAAACAGTTACAAAATAACACCTTTTATTAAGATACATTGTGACAAGATGGAGGTTTGGTAAATAAGTGGGGCTAAAAGACACAGTTTAAAACTGCATAAGATGAAACATACACACAAGTTCTAAAGTTAAACAATCTATTAAGAATATTACAAAGAAAAGCAAGCTGTTAGTTCTAAAGCAAGCAATTAACATGCATAAGTTACAGCTTAAGAGTCTCACCCAGTGTCCCAGCATGACAGAGGAGTGAAGATAGCCCATCGGCCTCTTCCACGGTTTGGATGCAAAGCTTCTCTCCCAAATTCTACTGATTTGAAATTGCTTTATATACCATTTTCCCCAGAAGATGGAATGGAGCTTTTTTTTGTGAGTGCTTGTCAACATTTTTAAATCTGGAGTAGTGGAATAAGGGTTTCATTGTTCATTGATGGATGCTGACTCTGGTCTAAAGTCCCATCTGGTCCCTGCATAAAAAAATGGATCAATGATATCTCCATATAACTGCATTCTTCCAGCTGCAGGTATTTATCTGTGTATAGAGAACTTTTGTGACCTTATGTTATCTGGGAAACTGCAGCTGTGGTCTCCTTTCTTTCCCAGTCTGGGAAAGACAGTAGATTCTTTCTCTGTAAATCTTAACTTCTGTCGTTCGTGCACTACTCCACAGAGTCCATCCCACAGGCAACAGTTCTTCAGGCACTGTTGCCACATGGGCCATTTTTTCCATGAGATGCAATCCTTCAGATGCTGTCCTTCAGTGTGTGTCCTCCACAAGCCACATGTCCTACCAGGAAATCCTTCTCCAGCATGGGCTCCTCTCTCCATGGGTCAGCAGGTCCCTGCCAGGACCCTGCTCCAACATGGGCATCCCCTGGAGTCACAACCTCCTTCCAGTATTCACCTGCTCTGGCATGAACTCCTCCATGGGCTGCAGGTGAATCTCTCCACCCCTGTGGTCCTCCATGGACCTCCATGTGGTTTTACAGGGGCACAGCTGCTCCACCATGATCTTCACCATGGGCTGCAGGGAAGCCTCAGCTCTGGTGCCTGGAGCACCTCCTGCCCCTCCTTCTGCACTGACCTTGGTGTCTGCATTGTTGTTCACATGTTCTCACTCTGCTTTTCTCTGTCTGCAATCTTCATCTGCACCACAACTTTTTTTTCCTTCTTAAATATGTTATCACAGGGGCATTACTATCACTCCCGATTGGCCTGGTTTTGGCCAGTGGTGGGTCCAGCCTGGATCTGGATGGCATTGGCTCTGCCAGACATGGGGGAAGCTTCCAGCAGCTTCTCACAGAAGCCTCCCATATAGCACCTGCCTGCTACCAAAACCTGGCCACAGAAAACAAATACACAAGTGTTTTTCCTCACCTCAGTACCAGTTATCAGCTTAACTGTAGGTATCACTCTTGTGATCAAGAGCTCCTGAATATATACATTGGCTTATGAGAAAGTGCATTACTTCATTGTGCTCCCATGAATGCAGTTTAGGATTAATAGTTCAGTCTATAATAATGCAACCATATCATGATTCAGTCATACATTTAACTAGGGAGGCATTCTCGCAGACAAAATGTCTTCCATTGCAGTATGTCCATAAACTAGGAGGCACATTCTGACAGTAGCTTTCATTAGGATAGGGAATTAACACTTTTTAAATCTCTTTCTGCTAAAGAGAATGGAACCCTGGGATAACTTACAGCACAGAGCAAAGAGCAGTGCTCTTCTTATGCAGGAGCTTGAAGAAAGCAGCAGGTCTTCCTTTGGATTTTCAGAATGGGAAGGACATAAGGTCTAGGAAAGCCCATGATAGATCCTGTTTTCGCCCTGTTGACACTGCTGACAGTGTTTTGCCTGCAGGAATCATCAATTCCAGCTGGCAGAAACAACAAAGCTACAACTACTCCATCTCTAGCTCTCCCGTCCCTTTCTTAAAATTTAATCCTAGTCTCTGAAGCAGTTCATTTTCCCATATATTCCTGCTGAAATCAGTAAGACTACTCTTCTGAATAAACTGAAAATTAGGCTGTTAGTCTTTAGGGAAATCATACATAAAGGCAATGCTGCAAAGTGGCTCTGCAGTAGCTGAGTTAAGACTGAGTTAGTGTACACTACCTAACTCATGTTTAGATCCCAGTTCTGATTGAGGGCGAAGTCTTCTGATTGATCTAAAATCCTCTCTGGAGGCTTCCAGGCTTCTGGTGGTGTTGTGTTACAAAAGCTTATTGCTGTGCTTTGGAGTGAATTCAGAATTGTGACTCTAATCAAAGAGTTACAGATACCTGATGTTTCTCACATTGTTGCTGTGGGGTACAAACATATATAATAGCTGCCTAAATCATTAGTTTTACTATACGGATGATATTATTCTATCCTTTTTAAAAATTTGTTAAATCTTTTCTATTTTACGTAACTATACTAGCACTAATATAGTACTATACCCCACCTAAAAACTAAGATATCTTTGTTAATGGAAAAGCTTTTGCAGCACTATCAAATCAGAGAAACTGGACAAATTCTTAAAGGATACACAAGGGTAGTTCTTTACTGCTTATCTGGATATGTACAATTTCCAGAAGTAAGCAAGGGTTTATTGTCATACACAAACTACATATTTTCTATCATAAGCTTGGGAATGAAGCAGAAATGGAAAGGCTATTTCACAAGATCCCATAAAAAGCCCATGCTCGAACTAGAAACTGAGCTGAAAATGTCCTCACACTAGTGGCCAGAATCTACCAGAAAGAAGAGAAGCCACTGTCTGTCTCTTTTTCATAAAGCAGCTATTGCAAAACCTACCAGAGTACACTGAACTTCTATCACCACTTTTTACTAGAACATATTAGAGTAGTAAGTATTTTTTGGAAGTGAGAAACTCATCAAGAGCTGAAAACAAAAGACTGTAAACCTTCTTTCTCCTACATTGAGCTGGGCAAGTTTTTCTTTCCAGTCATGTTTTTAGTCTAGGAAATTTCAGTAGCCTGCTGGTTTGAATCAACTTCCACCATGTCACCAGGTACCACCTCAGAAAATTCTCTTTTCTTTAGCTCTGGGCTACATGGTAGTTTTCTGCTCCCCCCCACTACATTTTTGTTTTCTCTGCCTTAGCAGTTTCCTGTCTGCCAAGTCTATCCCTTCCCAGCTGTACAGCACTGCTCTCCTGCACCTTTTTCCCACTGAGCAAGTTCAGTTGCTGTCAGAAAAGAAGCAACTGCCCTGTCTGTAAAACATTCCTCTCTTGCCAAAGCCCAGTGGCAAAGTGGTCAAAGCAAGGCAAACAAGCAGTCTTCCTACCTGCTAACCAAGCCATTGGTTTTTAAAAGGAACATAAAAAGTACTAACTGCAAACCAGAAAATTAAACAGATGCCATTCATCACAGTACCACCACAGCACTTGGACTGCTACACCATTCTCTTTGTACCTCAGCTCTTCTCTCTCCTCTACACTTTGTTCCTCTGTGCCCATCTTTCACTGTTAGCCCAAATCCTTTCATATTTTCTGTAATCTATATCAAAAGCATTTAATTTTTATTGAACTTTTCCCTTTGTTCCAAAGACTTGATGTTTCTCAGATAATCTTTTTTCTTCTGCTCACTTGTAAATTGCTTTTCATCCAAGAAGGCTCTTTTCTTTGCTTACTTGAAACCTGGTATGCTGTTTCTGATTATTTTTCTCCATTCTGAATCTACTCACCTCAGTCTTTGTTTTCCTGACAAACTCTGCGTCCTTGACTTGCACATATTTTTGAACATTGATTGAGGTGTTTCCAGACCAGATCTTTGCAGGGAACATGCCCTGTAGTTGGGCTGACATAACTTTTGATTTATTTGCAATTATGCCAACTCAGAATTTGATTCCTCTTTTTTTTTTCTTTAATTTGAATTTGGTCTATTTTTAAAAAATCCTAAAAACTATTGTATACCTTACCATTCCTGGTTTAGCTGCTACCAGATAACAATGCCTACTTCTTCCCTCTTTCTTTCTGTTGCTGACAAATAACTGACTGCTCTGCCTTTCCAGGACTGGAGCTGTCTACTTCTGTTTGTGTTCCTATGATCCTCACTAATGTCTATACTCAAACTCCTTATTTACTTTTTTCCCTTTATACCCCTGAAGTTTCATCTGATCTGTCAAGCTTCCTTTATAATTGTGTTCATATTCTTGACCTTGTCATATGTTATTTTCTTTATAAGAACACAGGAATTGCCAAATCAGAAAACAAACAATGATTCATCAAGCCTACTAGCTTGTCAAAGAGGGCAGAAAAGGCTCACAGGATATCTAGACAGGAATAAAGTATTATATAAGAGGATATAAATCCTCTTTGGCTTCCAGCATTGATCAGTTTGAGCCCTCAGGCTTAAGTTTATATAGTTTACTGTTCTTATTTCAGCTAGTATGAACTCCCTTTGGGTTTTTTATGTAGGTGTATTTTATGCTGATAAAATGGCACCATTTCCTAATTTTGGCTAAAAAATAATGTGTAGATTGTTTGCATATCATATTAGAAGCCTTTCCCACTCTCCTTACAAAAAACCTTCCCAGTCTACTTACCAGGTATAAACAAAACAACTGAAAAAAAGGTATTTCACTTTATGCACTTTCTCTGAAACAGTTTCCTTCCTCTCTCTGTTTTTATGTTTATATATGACTCTTTTACATTTTTCTTATGAATGATTTGAGTTTCTCACCACTCTTTCTGGACTTGTGGTCCAAGATATAAGATGAAAAAGAACAGCTTCCCAGATGAAAAGGAAAGTTATTTCTGTAGATCTACAGGAAAACACACAGGACGGGGTTTCAGGGTTAGTTCTGGTAGAGCTCAATGGTGAGGCATCGACTGAGACAGTCACTTTAGAAAGATAGACTTAAGAAGACTGGTTTAGATAGCCTTTAGCTAGACAATAGTTTTGTTTCCTTAAAATCGATGACTTTGGAATGAAAAAATCACCAAGATGCCACTTGACAAGGAACTTCTCTTAAATAAATACTGTGAATAGATGCAGTGCCACTTACATTTTTTTAGATACTTTGCAGTCTTTACAACTTTTTATTTCTCTACGGGATATGTAGGTGCCTTTTCTGGGTAAAACATATGAACTGTTCTTTTCAAACATGAGTAAAACTCCAGCAGGACATCAACCAAATACTGCCATGCTGCTCCATTTGTGAGGTGGCTTACCTGTTTGGAGCCAGTGACCTGCTACTGTCTTTCATTCCACTTTGGAACTTCACTCATTAATTTAAACTGACTCAGCTGTAGAGAGAAGACTCCCCTTTTTTGATAGGCTCCAGCCAGCAGAACCATTGCCTCTCTCCAGCCAAGGATGGCCCACTTGTCACAACAGGGTCCTACAAAACCATTCTTCACAGCATCCCATGGGACAACTTGGAAACTTCAGAGAGTTCATCTCAGACTCTCTTGAAATACGCTTTCCCAAATTCCTGAGGGACCATGGTCAGTTCATGATTGTTACGAAGGTGTGCTTTGAGCAGTTCATGGACCACTATCAATTAAATCAGTTGAGTCATTAAACTCTCATCAGTTCTAAAATCAAAATAGAAAAGCTCAGAGTAATGTTGTACTGCATACTATTACACTTTAGGCAAATAAAAACAGCTGGGATGGAAATCATAGACCAGAAATTGGGGTTTTGCCTCTTCAGCTTTTAGCCGCTGGAAGAGATCTCTTATTTTATCTCCACCTACTAGTACTAAGACTCAAAGGATGTAACTAGCTTGTTCCCTCTAGTATATTCAGCCCAAACAGGTGATGCTTGTAGTGTTTGCCCTGTTCAGTAGCAAAGGGTGCTCTGCAGTCTTCCTCTAAACCTCCCAAATTATTCTCCCTCTTTTCCACTGAAAAGAGTGCCCAACACTTCCTCGTTCTGTAATTTATTTATATGAACTTTGACAACTTTTATGTACAAAAGGTAGTGTTTAAACCTCGATCATGGTTTCCTCTTTCTTTCTACCAATCACAGCTTCGGTGGATATTCGAATATTTCAGTTTCACTGATTGCAAATGAGCAGGAATTTCAGATGCCATGTGTTGTTTTCTAACACACCCTTGTTAATCAGACAGACACTCTGAGAGGCCAGCTGCATGCAACTGAACCTCAGCCATCCAGCAAAAGTAGTAGCTGATGTGTTCCAGCTTGTCTGTGTTCCTTCTCAGGCCTTGCTCTCTCTCAGTAGAAATCCAGAATGGGCAGTACTTACTCTCCACAGTTAGTGAGCAGAAGGGTGCCAATGTGCATGTCCACACTGCAAATTCCTAGATCATTCTTCTCTTTATTTGAAACGTTTTCTATATCTATCTGAAAAAGCATTTTGTTGTCATTTGTTATCATTACACTCTTGATGTATAAGTATTTAAAAATAAAAGGAGAGCTGGATCTCTAGTAGAATAATAACACATTTGATCTGAATGATGGCTCCTACCAACTTGTAATGGTTACAAGGCTGAAGAACCATTGGCTCTTGGATGCCTAGCAGCTGATTCAACACAGGTTGATTAGATAAAGAAATAGAGTGGAAGGATAATAAATAAGAGAGTGTTGTGATGAGAGTTCTAAGGAAATGAAAACCACTTTATTGATAATCTATGGTAGATTTTGATAATGAACTCCTGTATAATATGCAGCTCATGTGCTCACCCTGCCACTGGAATTTTAATGAGGAAGATAATAGATCCAAATTAGAAGTTTACCAGTAAGCCTGTTATTAAAACACATTTTTTTAATGTAAATAAACAGAAGTTTGAATCTGTATTTTGCCATTAGGTTATATGCTATCTTCCTTTTGTTTCCTTGCTAATAAATGGGCAAAAATATCCTTTGGTTATATACTTTTAAGATTTTTATAATTACTGTCTCAAACAAGGTGAGACTATTGTGGGTGAAATGGGGTTAAACACTGAGATAAGATCATGTAATTATGTTGTATTGGGCAGGTAAAAATAAGTTTTAATATCAAGACACAGCAATATGAACATGAAAGTCCTTCTGCCCTTAAAGGTTGTAAGCTCTATTGAGCTACGTTCTATTGCAAGGCAGTGGGTTCTTACATGGCACAGTAGTTAAAAAATATGGGTCTATCCACCCAGAGGTTAATCTGATTTCTTCTGAAATCCAGACAGCTATGATCATCCCATTGCTGAGCTCTTCTGGAATGAGCACTGACCAGAGCCATCCTCACACTTGAGCAGCAGTGTGGTCCTAGCTCAGACCCACCTTCTGACAATGCCCCTATGGTTAATTATTGCTGTAATTCTGCCTCAGTGGCTGTAATATTCTCCATCAACTGCTTCTCACCAGCCTGTTGAGACTCTGTCGCTCCAACTTATTTAGCTACTCTTTAGCTTATCCATTGTTACTCTCATTTTCTTTTTCCAATGAACTTACTGCATGATTGATTCTTGCTGCTTCTGGCAGACGGTCGCTGTTTGTTGCCAAACAGGCTTGTCATATCACTTCAGCAATTTATGCTTTGCTCTTGCTCTCCTCTTGTTCCCACTGTTGCCAGCACTGAAACCAGAGCCCAAGAGATTGCCTGAAAGCTGAAATGAGTCACTGTGGCTCCATGCACCATTTTGTCTCTCAGCACTGTCTCTTTTGCAAGTGTAGTTTAAGCAGTTGACCTGGAGGTAGAGTTGGGTTTACTCTTTCCTGTTTCTTTCAATAAATCAAAGTGATTTAGTATTTCAGCTTCTACTACGCTTGACAGAACACTCCCTGTTTGGAATGTGTGTGTTGGGAGGAAAACGAGAGGAAGGACATGAGAAAGGAGAAGAGAAAGACCAAACCATTAACAGAATGCTTTAGATAGCTTCATGAATTTCAGTTTTCCAAGGGAGTGATCAAGAGACAATGTCCTTTAAGGTGAAAGATTACTCCAGTACACAGAACAAGTTTCACATGCACTCTTGTGTTAGATAGTATGCTGCTGCTGAGTGGAGAAAAGCCTCAAAATTATTAGTATCAGGTCCTCAAGGAACTTCTGACCTCACCTAGGACCCTATCTGAACCCCTATCCAGGGCTCCAGGGCCTCACCTCAGCTCAGGACTGAGCCCTTGACCCTTGCTGTTCCCTACAGTTACCCAGAAAAATATCTTGAATATAAAATAAAATAAAATAATTGCAGCTTGACCGTAGCATGTGAACAGTTCTGTTTCCTCTGGAATTATGAAAAATATCTGTGCAACTGATAAGTGAAATATTCACAGATCATGACCAAAGGAAAAGATCTAACAACTTTCAGTGCAGAAGAGATTTAAGTATTGAACTAAAATATAAAACAGTAGCTGCTTCAGTCTTTTTTTATATGCATTAGTCTTCCATTTTACTGCTACCTCTTTTTGACAAGGACTCTTAAATTCATCTTGCAAGTACTGTTGCTCAAAGGAGACAGCTCACTTTTAAAGGAAATAAAAGGTCTAAAGATGTGTGGTTGAATTACCAGTAGTTCAACCTCAGACAGAGACTTCTATGTGATAATAAAATCTGTTTAATAAGACTTATTTATGTAGGAAAAATAGGGAAAAGAACTACCTTAGCCAAAATAAATTGAGTAGCACAAGGCATTAGAGACAGATATTGATTTAATACCACACTAACAGAACAAGTTGGCATTTTGAAGATCATATTATTTTTCCATTTAAGAGAATTTTGGGGCTGAGAAGCAGCAGAGTTTTTTAGTCTCTTATTAAAGGTGATTTACATCACATGTGTCTGCTCTGCAAGTCAGACATACGTGAATTATACAGATATGTGCTAGCTCCACCCAGAACACTGTATATATTGAAGCTGATATTATCCAATGGGATTTTGAGGAAGTGTATGATACTTGTGGCAGAATTTGAATTTCCTTGAGTGCTCTGCAGAAAACAAGAAGAAATATTTACTTTTTTTTACCTACATACAAAGACTAGAAGTTTGGAGGGGAGATTGTATTTTTGTTCTCTTTTAAAGAAGATGGCCATGTCAATATCCAAAAAACTGAACCTTAAACTGCAGTCAGGGTACATCACACGTTCTTGTCCTGGAACGATTTTGTAGCTTCTCCTTCATACTTTTTCTTGTGCGTGCCCTTAATTTTTAACAACAGCATCATTCCCACTAATCTAAGTACATTTACAGACAATGATGCTTTTTGTTCCATGTCATTATACAGAAGATGTTCCCAAAGCTAGGTCATTTATCCATGGTCCATTCCTCATCTGTTTCATACATACAACAAATTTTTTAATGTTAATTGTCTCACATAAAAACTGTGAGATTTTTTCTAACCTTCTTGCTCCATTCCTCCTCACTATTTGCATTTTGTTTCAATTGAACTGTAATCCATGGGGGCATCTATCATCTATCTATCTATCTATCTATCTATCTATCTATCTATCTATCTATCTATCTATCTATCTATCTATCTATCTATCAATACAACCAGTATTTAACTCACTGAGTGCTTAATAGGATAAGATAGAATTATGGGGAAGATAAAATTTTAGGTGTTATCATAATAATATAATTGGCAGTACAAATAAAAATCTGTCTTCTTTAAAGTCTATTTCTCTGTGCAAGGAGGCCTGAAACATGCTTTGTATTTAGTCTTCTACATTCTGATTTACATTTCAATATGCCTAAGGTAAACCTCAGAGATAAGAGCATTTCCCATCTTGAGTCACAGCATTGAGAGAATGCCATCAGGAAGGATACTGTTAATGGCATTCATAGAGAATCGTTTTCCATTTAAGTGAAATATCATGACCAGTCTGCCTGTTTTCCCCAACTCATACAGTTGCCCATCATCAAAACAATTTGCTTTCTACAGGAAGATGAAAACAACAAGTGACACTTGCATCATGAAATAAAAAAATACTGGTAAATCATACATGACAAGTGGAGTTCTAGAAAAGTTTAGGGTGCTATTCACCGCTGTTCCCAAGTGTTGTGGTTTTAAG